>JADDOH010009201.1:0-120795 GCA_016648135.1 Agrypnia vestita | reverse complement strand
TTTTTTTATAATATTGATTCAATACTTACATTGCTGCATCAGACAGATAAAATAAAAGTATTCCTTAAAAATACTACACGTCATCTAACAAAATATTTTTAAAAAACACAAAAAATACAAACGTATCGCAGATGGTTTCACGATTAAAGCGTGCCCAACACAAAATAATTTTCATTTAAAAATCTTGTGTTGGTGTTAAAAAAAAATGTCGTAAAAAACTTTGTTTAGAAATTGCCCTGAAAAGATCGCCGGTTCGGCTCGCGACGGAATATAAGAGGAAGCACGCGCGCCCTCCCTCCGCGGCGTCTGTGACGCGACTGAGCCGAGGGTACCGTGCAGCCGCCGATGGAACCTCTTCCATGGGGTAGGTCCGCCGGGTAGCAGGGCAGGGCTCTGCCTCAGCAGGAAAAGCAGCGAAGCCTGCGTGGATACACTTCTGAACGACATACGAAATGAACTTGACGCGCATTTATTAAAAAGCGAGGCGTATTATTTCGGGTTCGAAAACGCCGTGTTGGCAAAACAAGGGAATTTTGGTCACGGTGTAAGAGATTTAAATTAACAAATTTAAAGTAATGATTAATTTTGAAAATTAAGATTTTCTATGAGTACCTACATCAAATATGCGAAACAAAAAGGAGATAATAATATTTTGTTGAATTAATGAAAAATAAACGAATAATATATTGCGAAGATTTTATGGTTTTACAATGTATTCGGTGTGTGAAATAGTTAAAAATATTTTTTTTATTGATTTATTATTTGTTCATATTCATGTTTTCATTAAATGAAAATATAATAAAATTACACAAAAATATTTAGAATTCTTCCAAACAGAAAATATAAAACGAATTTTCAACAATTGCTTACATTTTCTCAAGTTTTGATTATATTTGTAAAGAGTACCGAATCAGGTTCGGTATACTTTACACAAGTCTGTTAAGTATTAACGGAGTTCGATTCGATTTCTTCTGTATATCGCCAATTTCGGAGGCACAAAGCGCGCTCAATATTCGAGTCGTTTAATTTGGTTATGTTTTACTTTCTGTAAGCCATAAAATCATTTCCCCATTCTCGCAAATCGGATTATCGGTCTTTACACGGAGACCGTACGCCGCCGCCCGCCCAGAAACGGAACCGCCAGAATATTCAATTGATTTTTCGGTTAAGCCCTCAGCATTTTTCAAGCACAAAGGGAAAATCCGATAAACGATTTAAATAGAGTCCCCGGTAAAAAGTTCGGCGATAACTTAAACCACAATTAAATGGAAGGGTTTACAGCGGCCATTGATAGCCGGAATATATATGGATTCGGCTGATCAATTTGGAGAAAACTCAAACCACGAGAATTGAAAATGGCCGGGCACTTTACATTCATCCCCCGGTTCCGCGCCCCTAGCCCAGCCATTCAGCCAATTTAATTAACGACTTTTATAGCGGCAATACAAGAAAGCCTCACTCGGAAGATTGCTGATATTTCGATAATATTTATTCGGAAATTACAAAGTATAAATTAATATTAAGAATTTGAACCAATCGTTAAAACCTCCCCCCCCGGCCACTATTATCGTGAAAGCGAGATAATTGTACTCGTGTTTTGTGAACGATATTTCTGGAGCGCTGTGATTAAGGGGGGGTTAGGTTTTTAACTTTTTTTTTTGCATTTTAATTTTAATTTTTTAAATGAATGTATATCATCGCAAGAATATTGTGTCAAAATTTCAAGTCAATCGGAGCAAAATTGACGAAATTATGAACATTTGAGCGATACCAGAATGATTTTCTATACCTGCTCGGGCAGCTAAGAGACGCGCTCACCTGAGGACTACCAGACGTGCTATTTGTATTGGAAGAATTTTGTGTAGACAAGGACAAAAAGATGCTGATGATGAAAGCTCTTTGCTGTGTGAACATGGCATCGACGATATGTGTAAGTATAAAATAAGTGTTGAGTTTTATTTTGAATTTTACAGTGTGCAAAACTTTAAAGCGTGTTCCCCACATCTCACGTTTTCAAAGTCGGTGTCCATCATAACTTCAAAACTCCTGCACCGATCCTTTTGAAATTTTGAACACTATTTCTGTACATAATTTACAAGGTAACGCTGGAGACTTTTTTTCAAATTTGTTATTAATTTTTATTTTTTAATAACAAATTAGTCGATATTTTTCGCAAAAAATCGCGTTTTTCCCTTCAAAGTGTTCCAAAAAATTTAAAAATTGAAATTTCAAAAAACCCTCCCAGCGTTACCTGGGAAAACCTATTATCTAACGAATGAACTTTGATTTTTTGATTTCAGATGATCTAGCACCAAGTTATGATGGACACCGCAATTCTACTTTTTTCCGAGACACGTTCGAATAATTGTTGCCATTGCCGTATTTTTTAATATTTCGTCTTGAAAATTTTACACAATATTCTTCAAATGTCATACTTTAATGTATCTTTGATTTTAATAAAGAGATTTTAACTGTGTCGTCACAAAATATTCACAAAAACATGCCTTTTTTTGTACGAATTAACCTTACCCCCCCCCCTTAATACTTATTACCTTTGATTTATCAACCAGTTGGCTTATCAAGTTTTTAAATTACTGTACAACAAATTATGAACAAATCGTTGAGCTTTAATTACTCACCGAGTTTTGTTTCATCGGGGTCTTTCCAATCATCTAAAATCGATTCCAGAACCCTGCCAGCAGGTGAAATGGTTTTGCGGCTTCGAGTGCGAATTTAGATTCAAACTTATGGTCCGCAGGAAAGTGATATAATAACCGCTTTGCATCTGTTAACCCTACCCAACCCTCGTCATCCAGACAGAAATCTCAGACAAGTACTTCTGCGGGTGTCACATACCAGATTGCGGCCGTTCGTAGTTAGCTCTTGTTCATTCTATGTTAACTCACAAATATTGCCAAGAGTGATAAATGTACGCACTCGTAGTAAGTTCCCGGTGCCTGCCAAAGTTTTTGAGAAGAGGTGAAGATGTAAAGAGTATTTAAAAAATCGTCGTACGTACTTCGTGTAGTTTAACGTACAGCAAAAATATCCTGAAATTAAGTAAGTATTTTATAAAATGGCAGATTTCTAATAAAACAATTTTTGTTTTGAAAAATAGTTCAATGAATCTTAAACATATGATTTGGTTTTGTAGAGTGTATGAGCGAGGAAAGAATGGTTAAGAAAATATAAAGAACCAGTGTTGACGGGAACAGGTATAGAAGGCGTCCGCGAAAGCCCTGGCATAATAAGATACTAAGCATTGGAGGATGGCCCTGTCAAAAGCTTCAACAGCCGTAGAGCATGCAAGAGAAGATGTATGAATGTAGCCGAAGCAAAAGTGGTGTGGCAGGATAGAAGAATATGGCGTTCTATACGTAAATACTAATGTAAAATTTGGGATGATATGAGTGAGAAATAAGGACAGCCGCAGAGAATAAAATATATTATGTGTTTAAGGTACATAGTACATAGAAAGAAGTGAAGTATTTAGTGGCCGTAACGAACGTGAAAATGCAAGACTTGTTGCGAACCCTGTTTTCGCTACCCTGAAAGGTGTGAAGTATAAATAAACATATTGCATATATGATCAACACGTGGGGCATAAAGAAACATTTAGGTAACGAATCGCATTGTTGCCGTATGCCATGGGATTCACTCTCGGTGAAAAGATCAAAGTTTAGACTGAAGATACAAATATGTCCCCCGAGCATGCACGAAAGGTTTATAATCAGAGACAAGAAAAAAGCGCGGAGATGAGACTGGATCAATATGAATGTAGAGTGAATGCAGTCACTTGGGCAGTATGCATAAACAATGCAATAGAGATGAATCAATAAATAAAGAATAAATTTAAATTTAATTTAAATTAAATATAAATTTGAATGTAATATATAAAACTTCATAAGATTAAGTAAATTGAGTTTGAGTGTAGGATTGGAACAGATGCGTAATACGTATACACACTAAGTATATACACTTAAGGCAACAAAAATACATGACACATTCAGGAAAACCAGAATGTCCAGAATTAAATCAATAATATAATTAACATAATAGAAATTAAATTAAGTAAAAACACTATCGACATTAACAATATAATACTTAAAACATCTAATTTCAAATTTGCTGAACTCAATTATCAAAACAATGAATTAATATTTCAACCAAATTACGATCAATTTACCATCGTTTAGTTACATGTTTCTAAAATATAAATAGTTTAGTTATATACAATAAAAATCGTTTGGTCGATCGATTACAACTAGTACAATAATATAAAAAATACGTCTGTATCAATAAGTACAACAGTTACAGAGAAATTCATATTTCTCAAGGACAAAATAATCTGTCTTTAAAATATTTTTATATCTTTAAATAAAATAACTTTTTGTTTAACACCACTTTAATAAAGCGGTGTTAAACAAAAAGTTATTTTATTTAAAGATATTATGTCTCACCACAATGTGTTTGCTTCGTGTGAAAATTTAATATTTTTGTACTTTTCTTATAGATCATCCTTATATTTATTTTAATTTTTCAGAGTTTATGAGATTTTTTTTAAGAATGGTTTACATATTAAAATAAAAAATGCGTTTTTAAAAATTCAGATTGATAATCCTCTAAAAATTAAAGATTATCAAGTTCTATTAAAAATATTTGACAAAATTATTTTGTATAATAAAAAAACCGCCTTGAATTGTGTAGATAGTTTTGTAGGACTAAAAAGGCGATATTTTTTTGAACGAATCACAAAACATAGAATCTGGGCTCGAGAGCTCACGGCAATTGAATTTAAGATAAATTGAAACGCAATTTCCCACTCAATGGGTATTCAGTTTTCATAGATGGGCCATTTTGTAAACCACATCCTTGTGAGGGGACGAGGGGTGAGGCCTTAAGGGGAGAGGGTAGCTGGTAAAACCTTTTCTGAGTGGTTTTGTCCGCATTAGAAATTATGAATGTTAGGAGAGAAAATTACAGAGGTTCGCCATTAAGCTAAAATAGTGGGATAGGAACTCCGGAATATATAATAATTTGCTTTTGATGACTGAGATCCTAAATTTCTGCATACTTACTTAAATATCTAAAAGGGTGAAGGGGTAAGCTGTTTCCGTAATGCGAATAATTTAAAGGGGAATTAGAAAATTGCTTTCTGATATACTTTCGTAATTAAATTGATAATCTTTTACATATATATATTGTTCCGAAGCAATGTTCGTGGTGCAATATATTGTCATGTGCTAGTTTACAAAAATTTAAAGTATTCCCACAAACACCCCTTCGATTCACCGAACAGTCACGTGGCAGAATGTGAGATCTCAGGGATGAATTCTCATTTTCCGGCTTCATCTGATGACACATAGCGTAAGTTTTTTAACTAACTAACCAACTAACTAACCATCACGCCGTTTCCCCGCAGGGGTAGGCAGAAAGGATTGAATGCCACACTCTTCTATCCTGGCACACCACTTTTGCTTTGGCCACATTCATACATCTTCTCATACGCGTTCTACGGTTGTTGCGGCTTTTAACAGGGCCATCCTCAAATACTTGTAGTACCTGATCATACCAGGTATTTCGCGGACGCCCTCTATTCCTGTTGCCGTGAAATTTTTTAATAATTAAATAAAATAGTAATAATTGAAGTATGGGAAATGTGAGGAATCCGTTAGACAAATTTTATCAGTGGTTGTAAACACATGATGTTTTAAAAATTAATTAACTAAAAAATAAATAATAATATAGTCAATTAATTTTTCTTCATTATCTGTCTACCTTTAATGACTGACCCTAAGAGTCGACGACGATAATGAGTAGGGATGAAACCAGGGAGAAGAAGAAGATTTGTTCATCTTCAGTTTTAATTTTTACGTGCCTTTTTAGTTTTAAATATAATCCCTTTAAAACCCAAGTATGTGTGTGAAGTGAACAGGCGTCAGTTCACACAAACCCCAAATTACATTAATAACAGTAAGCATATCTTTTATATTTAGTTTCATGAATAACCAACCCAAGTACAAACATTGTACTCTGATTCCAAGCTTCGTTTCCTAAAGCTAGCCTACCATCTACCATATTTTCTAATCATAAAGAAAACTGTAGAAATGGAAGAAATATATATTTGATTTTTCTAACTATTTGAATGACAGAAACAGCAATACATGTATGTAGTGTGTACCTATCTACATATGAATCAAATATGCTGACATTTAACATACGGAGGTATCCATTATATTCAAATAGTCGAATATTTTTCGAGTTTGATACTTGTCAAATCTAAGGGAGGAATATATTATTGTGTTACACGACACGGGGACACGGGAGGGCGTACCAACCCTTAAGAGGAATAATGTATACGCGTGTAGCTACGCATTATGTACTTGTTGAATGGGACCTGTATTCCCGTGAGATATATTCTCAAATAAGCGAGCCAAACTGGGGGCACTTAAACAGTGGGTGTTTCTCGTGTGTATTGACATTTTAGCATGTAAAAACTTTTGTCTTGACTCTTTCACGTATCGGATTAAATGAAAAATGTTATGACAGTTTCAAGTGAAGATTCATCACAGTGATAAGGGTGAGATACAAAGACCCTTGTAAAAATGACGTTTTTTTATCCATCAAGTAAACTACTCAGGGGGAAAAAATATTGTGACTTTTTGGAAATAAACTATAAGTCTATTATCATCGTTTTATATACAAAAAATATGTTTTTTGTTTGAGTGAGATAATATTATGTAATCTGGAATTGTTTCAGAAGTCTATATGTCGAGAACGGTCGAATCATTTGTAGAGCTAGCAGCAGAAACTTGGCTGGTAAATTTCTACCTATGTTATGAGTCTAAAATGTTCAAGCAACCATGCCCTAATATCAACAGTTATGGAGATATGCAATATCAAAGCTTGCATATTTTTTTCAAAATTTCTGACTTACTTTTGGCAAAAAGTAGAACTATCATTACAGTTACTTTTGTCGATTATAAAAAAATTATACGCTTTGATACAAATCGGATAAAATGATAAAAACCTTGCGAAAATTGAAAAAAGTTTTTTTTACAAGGTTTTTATAATTTTATTTATATTGGATTGAAGCAAATGAATTTTTCATAATTAATATTTAATATGTTATATCAATTATACAAGAACCTAACATTAAATAATCATCATAATCTGTCATCTGTTGTGCATAAGTGTTGGCTTTGAAACTCTGAGCATATAACGAAGCGCTTCTTTGATTGGTTGACGCTTCGAAGAATCACTCGGGCCATCTGCATCAGGGCCAGATGGAGAGCTTCTGCCGGTTCATTCCAAGACGCGATGGACTGTGCCAAATAATTTCCTGCACAGTGACTGCACAGCGACTAATGATCGCCAGAACAGGACGAAGAACATATCGTTTACGTGCTATTATGGTCCAGCATCTGATAAGGGTATTATCATCCATCATCATCATCATAAAAGTCTCGGGGGAAAAGGAACAGAGTATCATACACTATTTTAAGAATGAGTATATTATTTTAGTCACCGTGACTTCAAATTACCTGATTTTTCTGTCTACACACAGAGCGTTTGTGGAATAAGTGTGCTGTGATTTTTTTTCTCTTTCAATGCAACATTTGCCACATATGAAAGAATGCTAATATGGGAATAACTTGTCTATATTATAATACGTCGAATGTGTGTAACTGTTTTAATGTACATCACGCAAATAAAGATATAAAATTATTTTCTAATAATTACAAATGAGAACATTGCGTCTTGTGATAATAATGATTAGTAAAATGTTTCAAGTGTAATTGTGTCGTTGTGTTTCATATGTGGAACTGTTGAGTAACTGTTGCGTATATGAAATTCGTTTTAATATTATTATTTAGGGAATACATTAAGTCAGTATTTTTCATTAACAAATTATATGGAAAATTTTAAAATGGCGGTGTTATGTGCTGTCTCGCAAAGATCCTTTTCCGTGACGCGCAGCTCGTGTAGGTAATCATGTCGCCATGGTATTTATGTACTCAATAGATTTTAAGTGGGTTTAAGTAAAATTAAATTGAAAAACATTGATTGTATTTTTTGTATAAATCTACGTATATTATTTGATTAATTACACCTACATATTTCGGAAATACCTTTCCATCGTCAGGGTGTTATATATATGTCAATATATCAAAATGAATACTAAGTAGATTTATACAAATAATACAATCAATATTTTTTATAAATGTCAATCTACAATGTTGTCGAATCAATAGAAAAAATAAAATGAAATTTTTACTTATTTTACTTGTTAAATGACGCAATAGCTATGATGAAGGGTAACGAAAAAAAAGATTTTTTTTGGAAATTTGCAATGAAATTTTTGAATGAACGATATCTCAAATTATTGTACAGAAAAAAAAATATAATGAAAAAGTCAAAGGGGTGTAATCCCTTAACCCTTAAATGCATATTGTGCCGAAAACGGAACATTGAGTTTGTTTTCAATTATCACACAAAATATTTGTCATTCTTTATATCGATCCTTATAAAAGTATTCCTCAGTCATTGAATTAAAAAAAAATAACAATTTTGTCCATGCCCAAACGGCCATTTTTTAGTAAACTATCAAATTATAGAAAAAGTCGATGTCTTTATCGAGAAGCGAAATAAGCCGTATTCGATCTTGATTATTTGACAGATTTATTCGCCAGAAAAATATAAAACGAGCAGGTATGTTTATCAATTTTGTATTCATACAATTATTTTTATCTTTTTTATACTAAATGCACAGGAAGTAATGCATTAATTTAGTATTAAATGCATGTGGTGCCGAAAACGGCACAAGGTAATTTTTTGAAAAAATAAATGAAAAAATAAAACAATGATTTTTTTTACTATTTTTCCCTTAGTCTACGGGTGAAGCTCTATAAAATATATTTTTTCATACAAAAATCAGACTTCATACATTTAAGGGTTAAGGACGATAATGTCCGCAGATAGTTAATTCACACATTTAGTGCTTCATACTGGTCAAAAAATGTAGAGAAAGTTAGTTAAATTGATATATGGTACAGGGTGGTGGTAAGGTGTATACATATTTCAGTAAGTTGTCAATAATGCGGACGGGATTGTCTGTATTTCCAAGGTTCTCCTTCCGTCGGTGGTGCGATGGAGTCCGCACCCCTGTGATGGGCCGACCGCTCCCGGACGGAATTACTACACCCCGACAGGGTAAATCCATTAGCTGATATCGGGGAACAGGAAGCGGACTCCCCGCCTCTGCAGAGCTGCAGCTCCCGCCCGTCTCCTGCGGGGTCCTCCTGGCCAATCAAGCGAGGCCACGCGAGCTCGAGGAGACGGGATCCTCGTTAGCTCCATTACAGCCGCCTGCTCGACTAATCTCAGAAACAGTCTGTGCAATGTTTTGTTGCACTTTAAAATAGTGCATCTGGAGTTAGTTAATGAGCATTTGAGAAACAATTACATATACAGAATTTTGGAATTCGGGCTCATTTGATTTAGAAGGGATTTGGCATTAAAAATGAATTTATTTGATTTAAAATATGTTTAACTTTACTTTGTAGGAAATATACACACAATATGAGTTATTAAATTACTATTATAGTTTCGAGAGGAGCAGTCCCTCTCATCATCAGATATAGATAATAACTTTATTATTATAATGTTGCACCACGAAGTATCTGCCAAATCTTTCAATGATATGAATTTATTTGGTTTATCCCAATTACAATATTTCGTTGTCTGTCTGTCCGTCCATCTGTCCGTCCGTCTGTCTGTCTGTCTGTCCCCGTAACGGCGTTGGAAGGCCTCAAAAGAGAGGGGCCGACGATATATCCGCTGTGGGGGCGAATAAATAGCTACAAGAAAACAACAATAATAGGGAAGAATGGAAGAATATAGGAGAGGCCTATACCCGGTAGTGGAGAGATGAAGGCTAAATAGGAAGAAGACAATAAAAAAATAAAGTTTTTTATAGATTTATAATTTTCGATAATCGCTGTATCAGAATCACAAAAATAAAAATGTGATTTCATTTTAATAAAAAAATTATATCATTACAAGTTCTCCCAAATGGAAAAAGACACCACAAACACGCAAATCGTCAGGGATAGTGCAAATCCGCATCTCATCCTCATTTTTTCACAGAGATTATTAATTCATGCATTCTACGAAGATGTCTATTGACGAGATTACTAGTATTTGTCGAATTGGACTTACATAATTGATTTGTATTTGTATGTATATTTTTTATTATAATATGATTTTCAAAGCACGTCATATCTTTTCACTCTACATTATTACTTTTTTTGTTTTTAAATTTCTATTATATTATGTTTTTCTTATGTTTCTGCTTTTTATATACATGCTTTTTACTTTATATTATATTTATCTTTATATATTAGGTCCTTACATATGAAATTGACGTTTAGTATGGGAGGAACATAAAGCCGATTTTTTTTTATTATAATATATTTATTTAATCAAAGTATGTACCATTGCTTTCTATGCACTTTTGCCATCTCATAGGTAGTTCATCGATCCCTTTACTAAAAAAACCATTCGGACGGGAATCAATAAAATCTTTGAAGGCGGTTTGGACTGCCCCATCGGACTTGAATTTTTTCCTTTGGAAGAAGTTATCCAAATTTCGAAAAAAATGGTAATCTGTTGGGGCAAGGTCCGGAGAGTACGGTGGATGTCTTAGACATTCCAATTGAAGCTCCTCTAATTTGGTAGCCGTCTGTTGTGCAGTGTGTGGTCTAGAGTTATCATGAAGCAGCAGTGGCCTAGAGCGATTAACCAGCCTCGGTTGTTTAGCAGCTAGCTTTTCCATCATGGTTTGCAGTTGCTGACAATAGACATCTGCCGTAATCGTCTGGCCAGATTTAAGAAAGCTGTAGTGAACGACACCAGCACTAGTCCACCAAACGCTCACAAGTAACTTTTTTGGAGTCAATTTTCGCTTGGAGCATGGTTTGGCTGGTTCGGCAGGGTTCAGCCATTGCGATGAGCGCTTCCGATTATCGTACAGGATCCACTTTTCATCACAGGTAATGATTCGATTTAAAATCCCTTCATTATTGTGCCGGTTGAGTAATGCAACGCAGCAGTCAACGCGCGTTTGTTGATTTGCTTCACTCAATTCGTGAGTACCCACCTTTCAAGCTTTTTCACCTTACCAATTCGCTTCAAGTGGATTAAAACAGTTTTATCACTAACACCGCAGCCTGCAGCTAACTCGGATGTGGTTTGCGATGGATCCGCTTCCACAATAGCCTTCAATTCTTCATTATCAACTTTGGTCTCCGGCCGTCCACGGGGCTTGTTCTGCAGGTCGAAATTTCCAGAACGAAAACGTTGGAACCAAAACGCACTGTGTTTTCTTTTGCGGCACCGTCGCGATACACATCATTAATCCTTAGAGCCGTTTCTGCAGCACTGGTGCCACGGTGGAACTCGTACTCGTAAATAACGCGATATTTCAAGTTTTTCATTTTGTAAACTGAGTGACGCAAAGAAAAAAACAATTGAGGAAAAAACAAATGAATTATAATTTTCAAAACACAAATACATGAGTAAATAGCTGTATAAATTTGGATTTGGAATTCCTAACCAAAGAGAAGATATTTGAGATCAAATTTGCCAGTACGGCAATACGCCAATATCATATGTAAGGACCTAATATTTGTATCTGTATTTTAAGTATTTTCTTTCCACTTAATGTCCTTATTATGTTAAATTTTTTTTTTCTTTTTAAACTATATATTCTGTTAATGTACACTTTACCGATCTGTTGTAAAAGCCCTATAGGGCGTTAATTAATAAATAAAAATTAAAATAAATGTCTGGTCGATGGCGACAGGCGTTAAAAAGGTGGCTCCTAATTAGGATCTTACGTGCTTTACGCGAAATCTTAAAATGGCTACATTTGTCAGATACGCGGAATGCTAGTTACGCGCTTTTGAACTATCCCCGACGAAATGACCCGCCTAGCTCACGTTCCAACAGCCGGAAAACCGAAACCAGAACTGGCGTGTAGCACATATTACAAACACATGATTCCACCAAGGAATTCGACACGGCCTTGCTCGCGCGGCGAAGGAATTCCGTCCACAGGTATCGGGAACTAACAGGAATTCCTCCATATCTTAATGTCCCCCGCCGAGGCTTATCTCCGGCCAGGACCTGCACGGGGCCGCGGTATGCACAATATCAGGCAATAATTCAGTACCGACACGAGATCACTCTCCGTCCATTAGGTCACTTGGCAGTGCCCACCGCAGAGGCCGAATTACAAAACGTAACGGCAACTTCCTGCGCATCTAGCCGGGTTTAGATGAAAAACAAACATATTCATCGACCTCGTACGCCTTACTATACTGTCGTTCTAAATAAATGTATTAGTAAATTCAAGAACACATTGTGAAGTTGTAATTTTTCATAACAAAGTACTGTGAAGTTTTTAAAACCAAATTATTTAATCAATTAGAAAGACATACAGAAAAATCTAATAATAAAAATTAATCAATTTTTAAAAATGAGAATTACATACAAGGTCGATATATTCATGGAAATCTACAAGGCTCCTATGGCTTAGCGGTCAGAGCACCGGCCCCGGAAAGGAGGTGACCCGGGTTCGAATCCCGGTAGTAGCCAAAATATTTTTTCGTGGATTAATTTTTTCTGTATGTCTTTCTAATTGATTAATTAATTTGGTTTTAAAAAGGTATTTGTTTTTGGTATGGTTTAGATTAATACCTAGAGGGAATCTTGCAAATGATAAATGGAACAACTGCTTATAACTGACATAGCGAATGTGGCAGTAGTTCAATACTTTTATATGGCGTCATCCATAAAACCATTAAAACCTCGATTATTTTAATTAAATTTTACATGTGTACTAAGAAAATTACACTGTCATTAATATAAAAATATTCAAAAAATTATACCTCATACTCAAGAATTCGAATTAATTAAATCGTATAGTCTTTTAAAAGATCATTTTTTTCAAATCAGACTTCGGTTGGACTGTCCAACCGAAGTCAATTAATATATATTCGCAAAAATTGTCGAAAAGACAATGTTTACGAATATATATTAAATTATAGTAGTAATTCAAAGATAACCTTATTTAAATTAAATAACACATTCTTATTGTGAAGTTGAAGTTGTTCAGAACAAAGTTTTGTAAATTTTTATAACCAAATTTATTAATCAATGAGAAAAGACAGGCGCGCCTGCCCCGGATAGGATGAGATCCGTGGTTTGAATCCCGGTAGCAGCCAAATATTTTTTCGTGGATTCGATTTTTCTGTATGTCTTTCCAATTGATTAATAAATTTGGTTTTCAATAGCATTCTGGTTTATGTCTTCTTGGGTATTATGCCGCGTTTTTACAAAAGGTCGTAAAAACCCGTCATAATACCCCAGAAGACACAAACCAGAAGATTCTGAGTGGCCGTGAAAACCTAAAAACATTCTTAAATAACCTTATTTGTCCGTTTGTTTTAATTCTCAAGATTTTTCTAAGCATGCAAATTACATAAGGACATTTGTGCGAAATAAATGTACCTATGTATGTAATTCATTTGTGAGCAGTATTTATAAGTCGAGTTATTGAGGAAAAATAAAGCTATGAAAAAAAAGTGATAAAAGCTTATTTGTGAATATGTAGGACCTTCGTTGGAATAATTAAACATTAAAAATAAATTGTCTTTGTTGAATCCATATTTTATGGTTTAGTTTACGATATATACTTTTAAAAGTATATCTGGGCCAACAAAAGTTTTTAAATAAAACGAATCCATTCAACAAACACAATAAGATTTTGTAATTCTATCATAAGAAGTTGTCGAGGAATTTTGAATTGCAACTAAGAAGCATTTACGTACCTACCTCTAATACATTTAAAAAAATCGGTTAGAGGTATTTATTTTACCCAAAAGCATTATTTAGTAGTACTGCTACTGCTGACATGTGGATGAGAATGGCTGAAGGTAAAGAGTATAGACGATCCTTGGGGGAGACCTGTGTCTAGTAGCGGAGTGATGTAGGATGCCAATGATGATTGCCAATCCTGAATGATATTGGAATGGTAAGGACTGCTTATGAAGTTGTGTATTAAAATAATTCATTTAAAAAAATTTACAAACTTGCATAATCTTGTCATATTTATTATAATGCAAGCACCTGTTTATTTGAATACAAATTAAATTATATAACGTGCCCGAAATCTCTTTAATTTATCACTCCAAAATATATTACGTGACCTCTTTGGAAATTTTTCACTTCGATGCGATGAACCAAACTCCGCCGAAGAAATTTAATATTAATTTTTTTTAAGAAATCCATAAATGAATGAACGTATTATGAATAACCAAAAAAAATCTAACTTACAGTCCTATCTTGAATATGTTCCCATTCACCCTATCACCTGTTTCTTCCCCCGCCCCCACTATTTCCCCCCATTTGGACACTTGACACCAGGGGCGTGCGTGACTCTTACGTAACCAATTATTTGGAAAAAAATCGGAATACAACATATATTTCGTAATATTTCTATCAAAATTATTATCATAGTATTCATATTTTGATATACCATAATAACCTGTCGCATAAATATTTAATTTCTATTTTTTTCCAATATATACTTTTACAAAAAAGTAATGCTGCAATGTTCCTACTGCACGCGCCTGCTTGACACCGAGGTATGATTGTTCATAATTTGTAAAGTTTAATTAGTATTAAGTATACCCTGACGAAGGAACGTTGTTTCCGAAACCGGTTGGTTTATACTAAAAATTGAGTGATGATAAATTAAGTTAATTCGTTTAATTATATTCATAATGAATAACCACAAAGTAACAGCAAAATACAATAGAAAAAAACTACTAACTAACTAACTAACCATCACGCCGTTTCCCCGCAAGGGTAGGCAGAGAGGATTGAACGCCACACTCTTCTATCCTGGCACACCACTTTTACTTCGGCCTCATTCATACATCTTCTCATACACGTTCTACGGTTGTTGCGGCTTTTAACAGGGCCATCCTCAAATACTTGTAGTACCTGATCGTGCCAGGTCTTTGACGGACGCCCTCTATTCCTGTTGCCTTCAATACTCGCCTCATATGTTTTCTTAACCATCCTTTCCTCGTTCATACATTCCACATGACCAAACCATCTCAGCACTCCTTTCTTTATTCTATCTACCACGCTACAGCTAGCATTGCATTCACTTCTAATTTGTTCATTCTTCACTCTATCGACCAAAGATTTTCTACACAAGCGTCTTAGTGACCGCATTTCCACCGCATTCAGTCTACTTTCATTCCTCCAATAGTATACATTTTTTTACTTTTTTTCAGTAACAAATTCATCTTGGTTTCATGAAAATGTATTTTTAAGGCAGACGATACTGAAATATCATGTTCCAGTTCCAGTTCCAGGGGAGGGCGCTATTTCATTTAATTTCGCCTAGAATGCACCCCTGCAGCGAACAAGAGCCAATCTCGGCTCCCAGCTCGTAGGGAACCCGCTCAGCCGCTCTATACAGCCTGCGCCGCGCTCTATCGGAGTTCCAGAAAATCCACACTTTTCACAAAAGCCGAGAAGAGTTTTCAAATTTTCCAGGGTGATGAGTTACTCACTCGAGTTGATGCGATTCTTTCAACAAGACCGGAATATTCTGTAATAAACTCAACGTCAAGGGTTGGTGTTCTCCGGGCATTTATTTTTGGTTATTTGCATCAGTGCAAAATTGCTTTAGCGCTTGTTCAGACACAGCGGGAACCGTGCCGTTTCAGAATCGCATGAGATCCGTGCGGGTCTCATTTACCTAGGTTTGTATGTGATCGTTCAGACACAACCGTGCGGTTAGTCAACCGCTGCGGTGCCCGCAACCCAACCGCTAGAAAATAGACCCGCACGGCGCCCGCACGATCCTATTACTATGGGGCCTTACGAGAGCGTTCAGTCGCGTTGCGGGCACCGCACGGTTCCATGTCACAACAGGAGCACGCGTGGATTATATTCTCTTTTCTATGGTTATGGATCGCTTTGACACTGAATTTTTTATTGATGAAGTGGAGAAAAGACCTGTAATATGGGAAAAAAGACCTGTAATAGTCTGAGGATTACTCAAATATGCCAAGAACCAAGCTTGGCAGGAGTTGGTGGACATATTTGGAAGTGGTGGAAAAAAAGAGTATTTTAGAGAAGTAGGTATTTATTCACCAAAAATGAACTGACAGAATGATATTTATGTATCTTGCCGTGGAACACGGTCGTCGTTAACAAAGTAATGAGCGAATATATCTCTGATATTCAAAGATGGAGAACGGCACCAAAACTGTCAAAGTGACGTTTATTTTCGCGCGCACAAATCGCTTATTAACCGCGGCTGTGTGAATAGATGACACAAATCGCGTGTTTTGAAACGCGATTCTGAAACTGAACGGTTCCCGCTGTGTCTGAACAAGCGCTTAAGGTACTGATACAGATGCTTATTTTTGAGCATGCTTTTTAGCATGCTCTAACAACCGTACACACTTGCTCGTTATTATTATGATGCAGAAGGTAACAATCAAACACACACGCTTATTACTGGCATGCTCTTGTCATAGAACAGAGACGCTCTTGTTCAAAATGGAAACTTTGCAAACTGAAGTATGAAATTCAAGTGAACCAATAAATCAAAACAGTTCCCGAGTTTCCACCCGCTAATTATTGATTTTAGTTTTTATAATTATTATAGTAAGGGTTAAGGTTGTTATTACGGTTGTTAAACATATTTAACTGTAATTTCGGATATTTTATACGTGTTATTATGTTATTACCGAGAAGCGAATCTCGACGTTTCGTTGAATACTTATCCAACGTCATCAGCAGGACGATCAGTCTGACCTCCACCTCCGCGGGTAAAGGTCGTCCTCCTGATGACGTTGGATAAGTATCCAACGAAACGTCGAGATTAGCTTCTCGGTAATACATACGGTGCGTATAAAATATCCGAAATTACAGTTAAATATTATTGTAAGACTTGAATCATTAATGTCTTTTAATAAAGTTTCATAAGCATTATTTCTTGCTATATTATTTTTATATAGCGGTCACTGAATATTCCACAGATATTTGTGATTCCCATGGTCACAAAAGTCACGAAAAGTAATGTTTTGTCATCTCCCCAACGCGCCATATTTGTTTTATCTGCCGCAGACTGGAAGATTGCATAGATAATCGATACTAGCCGCGAATGACGTTAGCATGCTCATAAGCAAGCCTCTTCACACATGCTCAAAAGATATCACTTCCATCCGCAAATCAAATAAGTATGCTTATTACTAGCAATGTGAGTACACACATGCTACTGAGTAGCAATTGCCCAAGAAACTCAATATTGCGCATGCTCACATACCACTAATGAGCATGTGTATCAGTACCTTTAGATATCAGCAAATCATTTTTGCCAGAGGTACTTACTTCTGGCCCAAATATTTTATTTAATTCGTCAGAAAACTCTGAATCTGTGGCTGTATTGTTACTACAGCTGATTTAGTGCTCTTTAATTAGACACTTTTACTAACTACTTTCGAGTTACAAAGATGTTAATTATTAACTCGGAAGAAACTTTGTACTTAGCACTGATGTTCCATTTTTAAAGTTAACCGAATCTCCCTTTCCTTTGTCTACATTTATGTTTGTTTATAGAGCAAATTACCACCAAGCCTTTTCAACGCAGGTGTAGGCAGAGGATTGAATGCTTATATTCTGCGATCCTGGCTTACTACTTTTACCTCGTTCAGACATCTTCTCATACACTTGCATACTCGTCAACTGTCGATGACGGTTCTAGCAATGCTTTACGTAAATATATCAAGTTTATAATTAAACGTATGAATGGAAAGGTATTAAGATTTAATGACAACGTTCTTATGTACTTTTACTGTTATTTTATGAGAAAATAAAGTAAATAAATATGTACATCATTTTATATACGTAATATAAGAAGATTTATCAACACTCGGATAGCATTTATAAGGATAGGTTTAAGTAGGTAAGGAACGGAATAGATTCATATCTAGATATAGTTAATTAATTATTTTGAACTAATTAGGTTTGTTAGAATGGTAAAATATTTTTCATTTTCATTCTTATTCATATCACGAGAAAGGAAATGTTCATTTCAATATAGATATTCCACAGAAGGCAAAGCTATTATACCTACAAATAGATTTTTATTATGTAGGTATTATTTTTCATAAATATAAAAATAAGAAATTTATTAAAAGAGAATTTTTCGATGTAGAGTCATATTGTATTAGTCCGCATGTTACATATGATTTTACCATTTTTTAGTCAAAATAACCTGCTGAAGCGGCCTCCCAGTTACGCAGAACTAAGCGGAGAATCTTAAAACAAATATTGAATATTCTGATATATGTATTTATCTTTGAGCGGTAGAAATTTAACACTAACACAACACATGGCAACATTATTATTTATCAATGGAATATAAATTTGTTTACTTGGAAACGATGTTTCTAGCTATACAAACTTCAATATATTTTCTTCAATAAAAGCAAAATAACTTTGTGATAATATATTTATATAAGGGAAAGAGAAAACACTTTGTATAAAGCCATTATTTATTGAATAATCAACATATTATGTCGATTTCCTTTTGTTTAACTGTTTCCGATAATGCAGGTGGTTTTGAAGTATGTGATATCAATATGCAATAGATTCCAATACCATCGTATAATCGCATCGCAGGTTTCGCCGTGAAAACTGCAGCTACCAACTATATCTTTAATTCTCCACTGCAGAGGCTTCCTAGACTAGCAAAAAGATACGAGCAACCGGACGTCTTTGCCAATAAATGTATATTATTCAAACATATATTTAAAGGTGTATTAAAAGATTACTAGTATTTGTCGAATTGGACTTAAATAATTGATTTGTATTTGTATGTATGTTTTTTATTATAATATGACTTTCAAAGGTTGTACTATATCTTTTCACTCTACATTATTACTTTATCTGTTTTTAAATTTCTATTTTACTATGTTTTCTTATGCTTCTGATTTGTATATACTTGCTTTTTACTTTATATTATATATTTCTTTATATATTTGTATCTGTATTTTATTTATGCTGGCTGTAGCGTGGTAGATAGAATAAAGAAAGGAGTGCTGAGATGGTTTGGTCATGTGGAACGTATGAACGAGGAAAGGATGGTTAAGAAAATATATGAGGCGAGTATTGAAGGCAACAGGAATAGAGGGCGTCCGCGAAAGACCTGGCACCATCAGGTACTACAAGTATTCGAGGATGGCCCCGTTAAAAGCCGCAACAACCGTAGAACGTGTATGAGAAGATGTATGAATGTGGCCGAAGCAAAAGTGGTGTGCCAGGATAGAAGAGTGTGGCGTTCTCTGCGTGATGGTTAGTTAGTTAGTTAGTTAGTATTTTAAGAATTTTCTTTCCACTTTATGTCATTGTTATCTTTACATGTAATTGTTATTTTTTTCTTTAAACTATATATTCTGTTAAATTCTGTTAATGTACACTTAACCTATCTGTTGTAAAAGCCCTACAGGGCGTTAATAAATAAATAAATAAATAAAATAATATGTATGCATCTACAGCGCTCAGCCAGTTCCAAGTCTAAAGAGAAGATATGACGCTTGCCCAACACTATTCAGTGGCTGGGGGACACATTGTCCCTTTTGCGGGGAGCGGCAGGTACCATTCGTTACACATTCTAAGCCACGTGACCTTATTCGTCCCCAGCTATCCATCCGCAGGTCCGGGACAGGGTGTAGGTAGTCACTAGGCACCGGCCGGGCCCTTAAGGGGCACAATGAAGCTGGTAACGAGGCCGCCGTAAGGGATCCCGATAATACAGGACACATTGTGTAAAAATCACTTGTTTGTTGCGTCAATTATTATTGGTAACAATGCGGAATACATTTTCTAAAGCTTTTTTATGCCCGTCAACTTCCCATTTTTCGGTGTCTACAAAAGACGGTAGGGTTTTTACATTGATATTTATGTCCGCATTAAAATATCTCTTCGAAGAAAGGGTGAATAAAAATCTATTTTGCACAATTCACCGTCGCGAAGAATGTAGATGTATAAAGAATAGATAAATAGTTGATACTCGCGAAAGACCTGACATGATCAAATACTAAAGAATTTGAGTATGGCCCTGTTAAAAGCCTCAACAACCGTAGAACTTTTATGAGGATATGATGCCAAGATAGAAGAATATCGCGTTTTTCTGGCTACCCATGCAGAAAACGGCATAATGGTTAGTTAGTTAGTTTCTTAGAGTATATACAATCCATAGAGGGATAACTAAACATTTTACCAAACCCGTACGCGTGGTAACATAAAGCTTACTCAGTTTTAACAATATAGTAACACATAAGACAAAAAGGGACAAAAAAGATCACCCGGTCGGGTACGTCTTTAATTGCTTTGTAAGGGTTCTCTTTGCCCGAGTTTCAAAACTCGGGCAGAGAACGGCAGAGCTGACAGATTTGTTATCCGTATTTTCGATAAATTATTGTGTGTTTACGTGCAAATATTACAAAAAATTGATATGCCTTCTTGTGCAATGAAGGGGTGTTCCAATAGGACTGGAAACGGGAAGAAACATATCAGTTATCACAGGTATTTTATCCAAAATATGAAAATTTTACATGTATACGTTTTATTTCATAATTTTAACAACAAACCAACTGCAAACATTTACTTTTGTTTAAAAAATCCTAGAACGTTTATTTTTGATTGATTTTATTACACAAATAATTCGGAGAATGCTATTTTGAAGATGTTTTTGATGACTTAAATCAAAATATGTCTATGAATGTTCAATCAACACGAACTGTAAAATTATTTACTTAGATAGCCGACATTTTAAAATATATCCGTCTCTTTTTTTCTCCTTTAAAAATTCTGAATTTTTAGGAGTAAGAAAGAGAAGGCACTACATTGTATGGATCTAACTAAGCTCAATGTGGTATTTTTATGACAAAGCATATTGGACCGACAGGGCTGTGCTTAAAATTTTAGAATACAAATTATTTATTATTTATTATTTAAAGTATTCGGATTGGGATATCATTTTTTGTAGGTTCCCAAAAAATGAAGTAAAAAAAGTGAATGGATCCATGCTGTGGGAAGGATTAATTGGAATCCCGGAAATCACAGTTGTGTTTGCTCAGATCACTTCTTGAATGTACATTTTGACAGAAGGAAAGAAAACAAATTAGTTCGAATAAAAAAATTTGCCGTTCCTACGAATTATTCAAGAGCAGAACTGGCTTTTGATAGAGTAAGTACCTATAGTGTTCATTCTTTATTCGTTTTTCGTTACATAAAAAATTTCTTAAATCGCCAATTTATACGGTGTGCATTCTGAAACTCCTAGTATATGAAGTAGTATATTTTCATCCGGTATAAATATACATTGCCTTATAAAATACATCTGAAAAAAAACGTAATTAATTGCAAAATGTTTTTATTTCTTTGTTATAAAGATATAAGAAATAAGAAAAACATAAAAAAACTAAAAATTTTCGATTTATGGGTTATAATAGCATACGTAGGAGCCATCGATATTATGTTTTACCTAAAATCGTTAGGTATATTAATTTTTCATAAACTTTAAATTTAATCGACATTATTACATTCAGTCTACAAATTCGACAGTAAACATGGGAGAGTTGCTTAAAGTGATCCCTTCATGTAATGCAGTCGTTGGCCATGTATGTTTTGATAGTACGTTTTACCTAAAATCGTTGTATTAATTTTTTGAAAACTTTAAATTTAATCGATATTATTACTTTCAGTCTACAAATTCGACATCGAATTGGTACAAACAAGTTAACTGCGATCCCGGCTTCACTCAAGAGTCGTTTGATGCCCTCAAACTTAAAGTAAAGCACAGCGATCGTCCAATTCTTTGCTCACTTGTAATGGATGAAATGAGTATCCGTAAGAAGTTAGAAAGGATTGGACAAGTGGAAATGGGATATGTTAATTTTGGTGCAAATTTGGAAGGAGATGAAATACCCCTTGCTCGTGAGATACTTACCTTTATAGTTGTTTGTATTAACGGGTCATGGAAAATACCAGTTGGATATTTTCCTGTGGATGGCTTAACAGGGGAACAAAAGAGTATTTTGGTTACTCAATGTCTCTCTTTGCTAAAAGGGTGTGGAATTCGTACAATATCTTTGACGTTCGATGGCGCAGCTCCAAACGTAAGTATGGCAAAACAGTTGGGTTGTTCGTTTGAAGAGCATAATTTAAAACCATATTTTCTCTTTGAAAATGAAATTGTTGTGGTTTTTTTTGACCCATGTCATATGCTTAAATTAATTAGAAATACACTAGGGGATAAAAAATATTTTTTAGATAGCAATGGTGGTATCATTGATTGGAGGTTTATAGAGCAATTAAATATTTTACAGGATAATTATGGACTTCATTTAGGTAACAAATTACGGAGAGAGCACATTGATTATGTGCGACAGAAAATGAAGGTTCGATTAGCGGCGCAGTTATTTAGCGATTCTGTAGCGGATGCCATAGAATTTTGTGCTAAAAATCTAAAGCTGCCACAATTTTCTAACAGTGAACCAACAATTTTTTTCATAAGGTGTATAAACAAACTATTTGATATATTCAATTCCCGTAATATTTCAGCACCTGAATGGAAAAGGCCTGTATTCTCGGGGAATCATTTAAAGTTTTCTGCGTACCTGAGTAATGTTAGCGTATATTTATCTGATTTAAAATTACCAAATGGAGTAAAAGTTATTCAGTCTAATAAAAAAATGGGGTTTTTGGGTTTTCGAGTTTGCATAGAAAGTTTACAATTATTAGTTAAGACGTATTTAATGTCAGAGTCCCCAGTGTTAAAATATCTAACGATGTACAAATTTAATCAAGATCATATCGAATTATTTTTCGGAGCTATACGCTCACATGGTGGTTATAATAACAACCCAACCGTTAGCCAATTTAAGTCCGCGTACAAGAAATTACTTATACGCGCAGAAATCAAAGATAATGTAAATGGAAACTGCATACCTTTAGATCAAATTAGTATACTTAACTGTAATTCAAATAATTCTGTCAACATTATAAACTGTTCCTCCTCCAAATTAAAATTATTACGTGATGACGAATTGAGTTTCGAAAATACTTTGCCTTTCGACGATATTCCTGAATCAATATATATGTGCAGTCAGTATGTGGAGAGTTGTATAATTTATATTTGTGGTTTTGTTGTCAGGCATCTAAATAAAAAAATTAAATGTGAGAATTGTCTTTCTGCCCTTATTGGCTTTAAGACAACTTTGCGAAATTCATTAATTGCACAAAAAGATAGAGGGGGTTAGTATATCCATCAGATGATGTTATTTTAATTTGCACACATAGTGAACGCGTTTTTAGAGAAGCTCTTAACCGTAGTGGAGGAAAAAGAATGAATCCTCACTTTTCATTAGAATATTTAGTCAACAGGGTCTAAAAAATATTCCTAACTGTAGATTGTTTTAATATATTACTTTCTCACATGCTAGACCAGTCACCGCTGGAGAACCATACTGTTCACCTAATTAAGGCAGTTGCTTCTAAATATTTAGATGTCAGGCTACACTTTCTGATCAAATCAGCGGTACAACCTACCGTCAGAGTGAGACAACATTTCAACAGATTAATTATCTTCCAAAATCAATAGCGTACTATATTAAAATTTTATATTTATTATTAATTCCATTAATGTACTTCATCATATTGTTTTTTCAAACAATGTATTTTATGTGTATATACAAACAATGTATATTATGTAAATAACGTAATTTTCTAAATATTTGTACAAATGTAGATAACTAAATGTTTATGTTTGATATGATATAAATAATCCTCGATTATAATAATTATTATTATTATTATTGCAGTTCCTTATATAATTATTGTTGTGGTGATATTTAAAATTGTAATAAAATAAATTAAAATAAATAAATTTACCCACATATAAAAGGCATTATCATTTATTGCTACTTTATTGTAAGAGAATTCACAGAGAATCGTTCATTTGTGGTAGCCCTGTTTTAGCAACAAATTACAAACACGTGTTAAAAACGAATTGTCCAGTCTCACCGAATGACCACGCCTCTTTTAACAAAATTCTTACAAGTTTCGAAATAATATGGTCTCTATGGATTGTATATACTCTAAGGTTAGTTTATTTTTTCTAAAACTCGTTGATCACTTGAAATATTTTTTCATATCCAGTGACGAAGTATCAAACGATTGTATAAAGTTATACTTGTTGGTAAGAAATTCGTCCGAGTATTGATTTATTTTGTTCGTAAGTTAGTTTTAAAATAAATTACGGTGTAAAGCTTCCTGAAAACCAAGTAGGTACTCATTGTTTTATAATTCAGGTGAGTTATCACTTTTGGCTGCATAGTAAGCAACGAATAGTAAACAATTATATTTTTTTCTAATGATACTACCTCTCATAACTCACAAGCGAGATTTAAAGCAGCATCCATTGACCAAGGCACTACTAGCACATCAATATAACTCCGATGCTTGCGTTAATTTATTGGATAGAAAGATGGCTCCGAGTAGAAAGTGGAAAGTAGGCATGCACAATAAATAATAGAGCTTTTCTCTTCCGCTCGGGGATTAAGCCGGGATTCTAGTTGCCTTCCAAAATCCATGAAATATTACTGGTAAAATAAAATCTAGCTCCCGCATTCGGAGATAATTTATTTTAGTTAGGTTCTCTCAAGAACACGTGACCGAGTCAGTTTGCCTTTTCTATTCTCCGTGTTCTGAGGGATTTACCTATACATTTGTCTTTTTCTCATCCACTTGTTTATTTACAGACTTTCTCCCATTACATGGGCCACTGGCATAGTAGTAAAAACTTCGGGGGAGTCTTCTTCATTCGTTTTTGAAAAGAAAATATTCTTTACACTTTGTCAGTAGTTAAGGAGATAAGCGACAACAAAATGTGTGTTTTTTCCCAATATGTCTCACTACATCTTTTGTGAAAAGTTAGACCTTCGCGAATTCATATCGAATATTAAAAGTTAATTCGCTTTGATACAAGTCAAATAAAATAATAAAAACTTTACAAAAAAAATTTGGTTCAAATTTCAGCACTGAAATATCAGCTAATGTATAAAACTAGTATTATGTTTGGGTTAGCACGAAAATAGCGCGATCTGATTGCCTTACTTTTGTTAGCGCTGCTTCGGCAGCCATCTAGCGTAGCGTTGCGATTATTTTTGATTTTTTACTTCATTATTTTATACACAACATCATTATTTGCGCCATCTGGTGATGTTAGTGACAGACATTCTTACGTAGATAATTATGCGTTTTGTTTTTCTTTTTTATACCCCACCATTATTTGCGTTATCTGGTAGCGTTAGTGACGGTCGTTGTTACGTAGAGAATAATGTATTAAAATAATATTAAAATAAATTACTTTATCATATTTTGAACGTACTTTTGGGTCCATTTAATCAAAATGGAGGCAGACGTGTCTCGCAGAAAATACATTTCGCAGATGATATATTCTGTCGAGAACAAAGCAGGTAAAATGTGATATCCAGAGAACATGGTCTGGGTTTGTCTGGGACAAATGGGGTCACAAGTGATATGCAGAATTTATGAAGTTAAGTATAAAATTACAATTGCAATTACAATTATATGTTTAAATGGAGGTACCTTTTTAGTTTAGGTAGTTGTAGATTTTTATTCCAATCCCAGTTGTTCTCTGTTATTTAATAATTATGTATATGGTGTAACCGGCGAGAGGTTTCATACGACTTATATTTTCAAAAGAGAATATACTTTCCTCTCATTTGTATTACCATTGGCTCCATATAAAAGAAGAAAACAGAAAACGTATAACAGGATGAGAGAATTAAAAAAGTTTGTCCCGGATATAGTACTATATTTACAAAATACTTGTTTAATTAGATAATGTTTTGTCTAATATTAGGTCCTTACATATGAAATTGGCGTTTAGTATGGGAGGAACATAAAGCCGATTTTTTTTTATTATAATATATTTATTTAATCAAAGTATGTACCATTGCTATCTATGCACTTTTGCCATTTCATAGGTAGTTCATCGATCCCTTTACTAAAAAAACCATTCGGACGGGAATCAATAAAATCTTTGAAGGCGGTTTGGACTGCCCCATCGGAGTTGAATTTTTTCCAAATTTCGAAAAAAATGGTAATCTGTTGAGGCAAGGTCCAGAGAGTACGGTGGATGTCTTAGACATTCCAATTGAAGCTCCTCTAATTTGGTAGCCGTCTGTTGTGCAGTGTGTGGTTTAGCGTTACATGAAGCAGCAGTGGCCTAGAGCGATTAACCAGCCTCGGTTGTTTAGCAGCTAGCTTTTCCATCATGGTTTGCAGTTGCTGACAATAGACATCTGCCGTAATCGTCTGGCCAGATTTAAGAAAGCTGTAGTGAACGACACCAGCACTAGTCCACCAAACGCTCACAAATAACTTTTTTGGAGTCAATTTTCGCTTGGGGCATGGTTTGGCTGGTTCGGCAGGGTTCAGCCATTGCGATGAGCGCTTCCGATTATCGTACAGGATCCACTTTTCATCACAGGTAATGATTCGATTTAAAATCCCTTCATTATTGTGCCGGTTGAGTAATGCAACGCAGCAGTCAACGCGCGTTTGTTGATTTGCTTCACTCAATTCGTGAGGTACCCACCTTTCAAGCTTTTTCACCTTACCAATTTGCTTCAAGTGGATTAAAACAGTTTTATCACTAACACCGCAGCCTGCAGCTAACTCGGATGTGGTTTGCGATGGATCCGCTTCCACAATAGCCTTCAATTCTTCATTATCAACTTTGGTCTCCGGCCGTCCACGGGGCTTGTTCTGCAGGTCGAAATATCCAGAACGAAAACGTTGGAACCAAAAACGCACTGTGTTTTCTTTTGCGGCACCGTCGCCATACACATCATTAATCCTTCGAGCCGTTTCTGCAGCACTGGTGCCACGGTGGAACTCGTACTCGTAAATAACGCGATATTTCAAGCTTTTCATTTTGTAAACTGAGTGACGCAAAGAAAAAAACAATTGAGGAAAAAACAAATGAATTACAATTTTCAAAACACAAATACATGAGTAAATAGCTGTATAAATTTGGATTTGGAATTCCTAACCAAAGAGAAGATATTTGAGATCAAATTTGCCAGTACGGCAAAACGACAATTTCATATGTAAGGACCTAATACTTACGTGTCATGTGTCAAATAAATGTAAATATTATCTGAACAGCTATTAAAGAAACAACCGTAATAACGCGTCTAGGTATACCTATACAAAATGTTCCAAAACGACATATTATATCATTTTCACCACTTTATATTAACTCGTGGCGTCTGCTTGCTTGCTTGCCGGCTTGCCGTCAAAAAAAACTTTCGATCGATTTTTGACCCTTTTTCCGTGATCCAATAGAGCTGAAACTTGGCAAGTAGACTCGTGGTGACGATCGAGAAGATCTATCAAATTTTCGCTAAAAAAATAATAATTATAATATAATTTCGGATTTTTAGAAATTTTATTGGTTTTTTCAAATTGGAATCATTAGAAAAGTTTGATTAGCAACGGCGGCCCGATAACGTCGCGGAATATTTTCTAAATTTGAATTACTCCATCGGTATACATAATAGGTACTTCACTACGAATGTCGAAAATCTAAATTGACTGACAAATGTTTTTAGAATTTAATCTTCAAAGCGTGAAGTGTCTTATCAAAGCTTAAAACATCTGACATTTTAGAAATATATTAAATTACTGTAAGTTTATTGTTACGTTATATGTTTTAATTCGTCTTTAATTGTTGTTATATCTTACAAAGAAAGGGAGTATAATAAAAACTTGGTTTTTATGGGTTACTTTTTTTTGTAATTAATAAACTAGATATCTGATAGAAATGAATGAATTTAGTGTCTGCTCACCTATTTAACAGTACTTTCCGTCAAATTGTAGAATCTTATTTGAATAAATACTCTTTTGATACAGCGGATGTGTAAAATTTGATAAAAGGCATTCCACTGATTCCTTCCAGAAACAGCTGATGACGTCTGAATGAAAGGTTATCTTATCATCTGTAAACATGGCACGCAAACAATGCTACTGACATCTCGCGTTTCCCTCCGATGTTCAATAAATCGTATTAATTCTAAAACCAATAAAAATTACTGAAAATCCCTTTTTTTAATATTATGTGAACAGTAAGATATGTGCAAATTTTATTATTTTATAGACATCATACAATTCTTTAGATAATAATCATTTTATTTTATATGTAATCATTACTTGTCCAAACTAAACACTGGTCAAATAACATTGGTTACGATTTTCCATGATCCTTTGACTCACTTGAAAAATTGTAGACATGACGAATAGTGATGAACTTTTTCGCAAAATAATAAAAAGAATTATTGACCGTCCTCGACTACATATATATCAAAAATGCAGCCACTTTCTACTTTTCCACTTCCTAGCCTATGAGCAGTTAAGGTACTGATACTGTAGCACGTGAGCATGTGCATTATTGAGCTTCTTGAGCCACTGCTATTTAATATCATGAGCATGCTCATTACTAGCACGCTCAAAAATCAACCGCCGGTTGATTTATGAGCGTGCTAATGTCATTCACCACGAGAAGGGGTATCTTTTAAGCACGTGTGAACAGGCTTGCTTATGAGCATGCTAATATCATTCGCGGCTGGTATCGATTTACAATGCGATCTTCTCAGTCCGCGACAGATGTAACAAATATAGCGCGTTGGGAAGATGACAATACATTACTATTCGTGACTTATTATAGGAATCACGAATGTCTGTGGAATACTTGGTCACCGCTATGTAGCAAGAAATAATGTTTATGAAACTTTATTAAAAGACATGAATGATTCAGATCTTACAATAAAAATTATAAAAACTAAAATCAAAAATGTGCGGATGGAAACTCGGGAACTATTTTGATTTATTGGTTCACTTGAATTTCCTGTTTCAGTTTGCATAGTTTCCATTTTGAACAAGAGCTCTATGACGACAGCATGCCAGTAATAAGCATGTGTGTTTGATCGTTAGCTTTACGCATGCTCATTCATGTGCATGCTTAAAATAAGCATGCTAATAACGAGCACGTGTGCTCAATTGTTAGAACATGCTAGTTTTGAGCATGCTCAAAAGAAGCATGTGTACCAGTACCTTTAGATGTTTTCGCCACAAACTTAAATAAATTCAAACATATTTTAAAAAATAATTCTAAAGATCAATACATATCATCTGTTGAGACTTAAAGAAATGGTGCTTAATATCAAGTTAGGAGTCGTTTGTAGAAAGTCTACTAATTATCTCTCGGTAACTCCCAATATCTCGCTTCTTTTTATGTACGAGCTTTCAAGGTTTTTGTGTGAATTGTTTGATATTGTATATGAAGTGCTCTTGAATATAAACGAGAATATAACTATGAATATAAAAATTATTATGTCAAACTCGGATATAAGCTACCTTTTTTTAATTCATCTTTGGTATCAGTATATCAGTACCCAGTTCCCCCTCTAATTAGAAAAAAAAACACAAGAAAACGAACAGTTCATACAAGACTTTATGTTTATTTTATTAAAGGATTTCCAAATTTTAAAAACACACTCTCATAGGTACATATATTTATATTTAAAATACGAGATGTGAATACAGAATGCGTTTCGCATCCATTAAAGTATTATAATATAGACGCGTTATTTCCATACTAGCCGGTTTTCATATGTAGCGAATATCGCATTGAAAGAGACAACAAATCACGGCACACTTATTTCACAAACGCTCTGCGTGTAGACAGAAAAATCAGGTAATTTGAAGTCTCGGTGACTAAAATAACATACTCATTCTTACAATAGTGTGCGATACTCTGTTCCTTTTTCTCCGGGACTTTTTTTTACGGCGTAGCGTCGCGCCCGATTACAAAGAAGGCCCGTTTGCTAACGAATGCATAATTATCTTAATTTTAAGTTGCCAAGATTTCACGCTTGTAACGTGTTTACAGTTTATTATATCTTTAGTCGCATCAATATTTTTACTATTTTCAAAATAATCTAAGTGCAACAAGGTGAACAAGAGAACAAACAAGTTAACAAGTTTCTGTATCTGTATGTTTAGTAGGGATGAGGCAAGGCTGAGAACGATATCGAGAAGAGAGTGACTGCGGGTAACAAAGTAAATGACGCTCTAAATCCAATTATGGCCACTAAGAATCTGTCAAAGGAAGCAATTCTAGCGGTGTGTAACATAATGGCGTTCCGGTACCAACTCTCAAGTATGTATCAACTAAGTGAACCTGGAATTGTCAAAAAAGGAATAAAGTAGACTGAATGCGGGGCAAATGGCACTTGTGAGAAAAATCTTTGATTGGTAGAGGAAGGAATGAACAAATTATGAGTGTATGTAATACTGGCTGTAGCTTGGTAGATACAATAAAGAAAATACTGAGATAGCTTGGTCATGTAGAACGTATGAGCAGGGAAAGTATTGTTTAGAAAATATATGAGGCGAGTGTTGTAAGTTACAGGAATAGCGGAAGTCCGCGAAAGACCTGGCACGATCAGATACTACAAGTTTGGAAGATGGCCCTGTTCAAAGCCTCAATAATCGTATAGCATACATGAAAAGATGTATAAATTTAGTCGAAGCAAAAGTGCTGTGCCAAGATAAAAGAATATGGCGTTCTATCATTTCTGCCTACACCTGCGGGAAACGGCGTGATGGTTAGTTAGTTAGTTCTAAATGATCGTTAATATTAAAATAGAACTAACTTGCTGATGTCCTGGAAGGGATTTGGGAATTCGTACCAAAACTAGAGTCCCACTGGGTTTCAAAAGCGGACATAAACATTGAGTTATTCAATTTTATAATTAAATTATTTCCCTCGTATTTGTTATTTATTTCAAATAATTTCCTACCCCCAAAGGGTAAGGTATTTGATATTTTATTTAGGTAGGTATGTATATTCGAAACAAAAAATTAACTCTAAAAAATTATGAAAATGGTTTTTATCCCACTTTGATACTAAGCTCATCATATCATCTTCCATAAGATAATCTCAATATCACTGTTATAAACTTGCAGAAATAATTAGTATGTCAAAATTATCAAAAAATGACCTTTTAATTAATATACTTTCCTCTATGAATACCACCAATGCGCACTAGGTATTCCGAAAGGATTTAAGAAATGTGAAGAATTTCACTGTTAAATTAAATTAACCACTTTAGATTCGAAAACTGTGGGTTGAACCATTATTTTAAATGGACCGATTATGTCCTTTTAAAATATTAGGTCCTTGCATATGAAATTGACGTTTAGTATGGGAGGAACATAAAGCCGATTTTTTTTTATTATAATATATTTATTTAATCAAAGTATGTACCATTGCTATCTATGCACTTTTGACATCTCATAGGTAGTTCATCGATCCCTTTACTAAAAAAACCATTCGGACGGGAATCAATAAAATCTTTGAAGGCGGTTTGGACTGCCCCATCGGAGTTGAATTTTTTCCTTTGCAAGAAGTTATCCAAATTTCGAAAAAAATGGAAATCTGTTGGGGCAAGGTCCGGAGAGTACGGTGGATGTCTTAGACATTCCAATTGAAGCTCCTCTAATTTGGTAGCCGTCTGTTGTGCAGTGTGTGGTCTAGCGTTATCATGAAGCAGCAGTGGCCTAGAGCGATTAACCAGCCTTGGTTGTTTAGCAGCTAGCTTTTCCATCATGGTTTGCAGTTGTTGACAATAGACATCTGCCGTAATCGTCTGGCCAGATTTAAGAAAGCTGTAGTGAACGACACCAGCACTAGTCCACCAAACGCTCACAAGTAACTTTTTTGGAGTCAATTTTCGCTTGGGGCATGGTTTGGCTGGTTCGGCAGGGTTCAGCCATTGCGATGAGCGCTTCCGATTATCGTACAGGATCCACTTTTCATCACAGGTAATGATTCGATTTAAAATCCCTTCATTATTGTGCCGGTTGAGTAATGCAACGCAGCAGTCAACGCGCGTTTGTTGATTTGCTTCACTCAATTCGTGAGGTACCCACCTTTCAAGATTTTTCACCTTACCAATTTGCTTCAAGTGGATTAAAACAGTTTTATCACTAACACCGCAGCCTGCGGCTAACTTGGATGTGGTTTGCGATGGATCCGCTTCCACAATAGCCTTCAATTCTTCATTATCAACTTTGGTCTCCGGCCGTCCACGGGGCTTGTTCTGCAGGTCGAAATTTCCAGAACGAAAACGTTGGAACCAAAAACGCACTGTGTTTTCTTTTGCGGCACCGTCGCCATACACATCATTAATCCTTCGAGCCGTTTCTGCAGCACTGGTGCCACGGTGGAACTCGTACTCGTAAATAACGCGATATTTCAAGTTTTTCATTTTGTAAACTGAGTGACGCAAAGAAAAAAACAATTGAGGAAAAAACAAATGAATTATAATTTTCAAAACACAAATACATGAGTAAATAGCTGTATAAATTTGGATTTGGAATTCCTAACCAAACAGAAGATATTTGAGATCAAATTTGCCAGTACGGCAAAACGCCAATTTCATATGTAAGGACCTAATATTTACCTGCCTTCCAATTTTGAAGGTAATCAAACAATTCTCTGAAATGGTTTGACGATAAAACCAAAATGTGTTCATCTTGTCTGTGTACGTTAGGAAAACTTACGACCTAATCAATATATAAACTCGACTGTTAGGGGCAAGAGCCAGAACAAAAGTGAATTAAAATCCTTATTGGTGCTAAACATTATTGATTTTTATTTATTTGTTTAATAGCCGACTTTGGGAACGGGTAATTACTTTACTAATTAATTTTTCTATTATTGTTGAATTTTGTGGGTTAATTTTCAAAGTTGGGTTTTTTCCAGGAATTGCAGTATTACATGTGTTTGTCTCTAAGATATTAATCCAGGTATTTGTTATTCTTATGGAAACATTTCTGCGGTTCATGTTATTTTTGTGAATGAAAATTCATAAAAATAACATTCATATATATATAAAGAAACCCGTGTTTTCCTACCCGCCAAGTTTTCTCCACAACCACCCACCGGTGGTTATGGTGGTGGATAGCCCTTGGTGTCACATCGAAAATATGCGTGTTTGGTGGGAGTGACCGTGCGTGGAAGCGGGTGACGAAAATGTGCTTTCTAGCACATTGTTTTGCTATAGGAAGGCCGCAAATGCAGATTTTTTCAAAATAGGCGCGCCAACTGTTTCGGTGAGTCTAGAAAGTTCCGGAAAAACTTGCTCTAGAAAATTCTGGAAGGAGAAGGTTCTAGAAAATTCCCGAAAGTTCTATAAGGTTCTAAAATGAGTGGCGGAATGTGTCGGTGTGTCTAGAAGGTTCCCGTACATTCGAGAAATTTCTTGAAAGTTCTGGAAAGGAGAATGTTCTAGAAGGTTCGCGAAAGTTCTATGACGATCCAAACAGTGTACTAAAAGCGCGCAGGAACAGCTAGTAATAAATACATACCTTACCAAATAAACTGAATCTATAGTTAAATTAGGCCAGGATCGGAGAATAAGCATTCGTTTGATACAAAATCTTCCCTTCATCGGAATAATTACTGCTAATACCATAATATCCATATTTTTATTTATTTTAAATCAATGCACCCATGGAATACCTGACCCAACCAAACAATAATTTCGTAGTCTGTCCGTCTGTTCGTCCGTAACTTCGTGTAACGTTCGTAATTTCGTTCAAATTTACGACTAAAATAAAAACAAATTTAACGGCCGGAGATGGGATTCGAACTCCCGGCCATCAAAACCCGCACCGACCGCTCTACGCATGTTGCTAAGGCCACCTCTCCGTGGACCGCCAAAAAGATACTATAAAAATATACTAGTGCATAGCAAAGACACGAACCAATTTTTCGTAATTCTTGACGGGTTACAGCTAGTATTCTAACTATTTCCAATCAAAGCTAAACGCTTATTTATGCTGTGAAAATAGGACTAACTTTCTGGTTTCCTGGAATAAGACTCGAACGCTTTTCTACTGGATAACAAGGTAACTCTCTTAACCACTCAACTACGAGCACGTTAAATACTGTTAGAGACTATTGATTAGAATCTTACGACAATATTAAATCTTAACTAACTATAAGAACTAGCTTAAGTAGCTATAAGAACTTCAACTGTAGATATGTACCTACTGAAAATATTGATTGGCAAGTTTTTTTCTTACTTCAGGAATACATATCGCATTAACATTCTTACTTAATTACTTACTTACTATCACGCCGTTTCCCCGTGGGGGTAGGCAGAGAGGATAGAGTGCCACACTCTTCTGTCCTGACATACAACTGATACCTCATCCACATTCATACATCTTCGCATGCAAGCTCGACGGTTGTTGAGGCTTCTAAAGGGACCATCTTCCAGTATCTGGTTAATCTGCTCATGCCAACTCTTCCGCGGTCGCCCTCTCTTTCTGGCGCCATCAACACTTGCATTATATATCTTTCTTACATTCTTTCCTCATTCAGTCGCTCAACATGCCCAAACCATCTGAGCGACCCTTTTTTAAATCTATTAATAATGCTAAGATCAGCTTTACATTCATTCCTAATATCTTCATTCTTAACTCTATCACAAATGGATTTTCACACACTCGTCCAAGGGATCTCATCTCCACTGCATTCAATCTACTTTGGTTCCTCTTCTGCTAGCTCCAGGCTTCACTTAACATTCTTACTATTTTCAAAATAAACTAAACGCCTGTTCTATAAAAATAACTTGCTGCTGTTCTGGAATGGGGCTAGAATCACCGAACGAAAGTCTATAGTCATGTGTAAAGAGTGGATACCTGTTGAAGATAGAATAAAGATTTGACAGGTATGGCGTATAGCGCCCCTGACAATACGAAGGCGCTAACTGTTCGTCATTCTCATTCAAGACGTTGCAATACCGAAACTAATTTTGAAAATCCAGGGCGGAATTGTAATTCGAAAAAAGGAATCTAATTTTTTATTATTTATTTCCATTATTAAGGCAAATTTTACATGATTTAACTGCAAGGTAGTTAGGTAGTAGTAACTGTTCGTCATTCTATTTCAAGATGTTGCAATGACGAAACTAATTTTGAAAATCCAGGGCAGAATTGTAATTCTAAAAAAGGGAATGTAAATTTGTATTATTTATTTCCATTATTAAGGCAATTTTTACATGATTTAACTGCAAGGTAGTTTGTTAATATATTGACATTTTTATAATTATTATAAATGTCTGATCATTACTTGTATCTTTCTATTTATATATTTTTTTTAATATTTGGTTGTGTTGTGATGAGTGGCTGTGCAGATTATGCTATTTTATAATACACAAAAATATATTTTATAAAATGCCAGTGTTATGGACAGCAAAATATTTAACAAATCGACGAGCACACGAGTACATAATGCGAGAATAAATACCAGCGTGGAATAGTGTGGCATTTTCTCGGCTCTACCTATTTTTCATACATTTTCGTTATAAAATCAAAATGAGATCGGATTATTTGTGTTATATCCTGTCTAAAAATTACTACAACTATATAATTTATATCTACATTAGTAATGTAGATTCCTCGACCTTCTTTAACATTACACCCCTGGTCAATCGCAGAAATACTGCTGATGTTATATTTGTTCATAAACTAGCTACGTCTAAGATTGACTGCCCGGCATTGCTGCAGCGCATCTCCCTGAGAGTACCCGGAAGATCCACTAGATCGGTTGAGACCTTGAGCCTTTCACACTGTAATACCAACTCCAGGCAAAACTCTTTTATATATCGCTCGTCTAATTTATTCAACTCTATATTCAGCGACTTGGATCTTTTCAGTTCATCGATCTATGAATTTAAAACTCTTGGATATTCACCTCGGTCATAAACCTTCTTTTTTTTCCTCTTCTTAAATCCATCTTCTTTCTTTTGAACTGACTTCGTATATGTAATTTTTTATCTTGTACCTTTCTTTAATTAACAATTTATTTTTTTTGCCCAGACCTCGTATATGTATATATATATATATATGCAGATGTATTGATCAGATATCTTTTGCACTTCTTTTTATTCTTATCTCTTGTCCTTTTTACTAAGTAGATTTGTCCTTTCCTATCCATTCCTTATTCTCCTTTTACCTCTAATTCTTTGACTCCCATAGTTTGTCCATAACTTAAAACTTTCACTTTTTTTGTTTTTTATTCTATAAAACAAGTTATTGTTGCTTTATGTTAAAACACAACAGGTTAATTCTGTGGAAACTTGTAAGATGGTCTCTTCACTGTTCAATAATCATGTATAATCTCTTTATATGTACTGTTAGTTTCCCATAAATAAATAAATAATTAAAAAAATAAAAAAATAAATAAATAAATAAATAAATAAATAAAATAAATAAATAAATAAACAAATAAATAAATAAATAAATAAATAAATAAATAAATAAATAAATAAATAAATAAATAAATAAATAAATAAATAAATAAATAAACAAACAAATAAATAAATAAATAAATAAATAAATAAATAAATAAATAAATAAATAAATAAATAAATAAATAAATAAATAAATAAATAAATAAACAAATAAATAAATAAATAAGTAAATAAATAAATAAATAAATAAATAACAATATAATTTGCTATATACTTATTTACATCTTATAACATTGAGAAATGGAATGAATACATCAGAAGTTGCGCTTATCACAGAGAAGACTGGAGAAGCAAGGCTGAGATGATAATATTATTATGTAATGTGTAAAAATTACTGTAAGAAGATTTATAAGGCTCACATCATCAGCCAGGAGACGGTCCAAAACAGAGCATCCTGGAGTTTTGGTACGAGAGCCGACCCCAGGTAAACGCCAAAAGGAAAAGGTGAAGAATGAAATATACACGTAATTGAATATCTACAATCTACATAAAATATATATGAAGGATTATTTTCTAGGGTAAACTGAACTCTGAAAATGACCGGTGCTATCTGTCCGAAACGTTGGGTACATAATAACAGTCTTTCTCAAGACTACAATAAGCGGGTTACCCTAGAAAATAATCCTTCATCTTTTACCCGCGAAAATCTAAACATTATCTTTATATATATATATCCAAAAAATATACGAATATATTTATATTTTACTTGGCCGTTTTAAGGTAAAGTAACGGTCCTGCTCAAACACGAAAGTATTGTCAATGGGTAGTGGAGTCTGTGGGGTGTTTTTAAAAATTATTATTTGTTCCACCCCTCCACAATGCGACGGAAGAGACACATTGTTAGCAGGGCCGGCCGCGCACCACCTCGGCACTTTTGTTGTCAGCTTGTTAAGTGTTGGCTCATAAATCAGGACGATTTTTCCGAGAACTCTTCGTCCTGGCCGGTCTGGCCTGAATGGACCGGAAGGGCACTTTGATAAAAATTCATTTTGGAAGTCAATTTTTTTGGGCATAATAATAGGTCCCCAAGAGTGAGGTACACTTGACATTTTTGTTCGTACCTATATAGAAATTGAACGCCTTCAATTTTCAATTCAGGCTTTCTTGGATTGGTTCATTTTTGGTTTCAATGAGTAATAACCAATTACACGGGCAATGGAAATCTCATTTTATGTGTTACTTTGCTTTCTTTCTTTTCTTTGTGATTTTGGTTTACTTCCCTCAGATAGGTGTCATTTTTTTCACGTCCAAATAAGCTTTGCATCTATTTCGTGTTATTTCATGTTATTTATAAAAAAATATTTTATGTATTAATAATTTGTAAAAATAAACTTTTTTTCACGTCCAAATAAGCTTTGCATCTATTTCGTGTTAATTTCATGTTATTTATAAAAAAATATTTTATGTATTAATATTTTGTAAAAATAAACTTTTTCACGGTAATATAATATTACGTAATATCAACTAACTAAGTAACTTACCATCACGCCGTTTCACCGTAAAGGTAGGCAGAGAGGATAGAGCGCCATACTCTTCTGTCCTGACATACGACTTTCGCTTCGTCTACATTCATACATCTTCGCATGCAAGCTCGGCGGTTATTGAGGCTTCTAACAGCACCATCTTCCAGTATATGGTTAATCTGGTCATGCCACGTCTTCCGTGGTCGCCCTCTCTTTCTGGCGTCGTCAACACTTGCATTATGTTAAATTAAACAAAGGGCTATATGGAAAATTAATTTGGTTGTTAATTAGGGGTGCTCTATTATTCACCGCCTCCCTAATGTAAAAAATTTCTAAATTATTCAATTTTAAACTTTTATTATTAGTGTTTAATATTTTTACCCCTGTTTTTGTGTCAAATTTATGATCATTTTCTATGAGGTGGTTGGAAAATTCAGAAAAATTGTTGTTATTAAGACACCTCGTATATTCTTGGATTCTAGTATTAAAATTACGAGATGTCCTTCCAATATAACGTGCTGGACACGAGCTACATGTTAATTGGTAGATTCCTGAGTTGTCCATTATATAATTTTTATCTTTATTGTTAATAAGTATTTTTCCTATTCTTTTATCGTTCGAAATAAGAAATAATAAACACGAAATGAAATTTATTTAAGGACAAAAGGAAAATTCTTTAAAAATATCGACCAAAGGGAATAAATATTTAAAAAAAAACTGCACGAAACTACGTATTACTGATTCAAATAATGCTAATAAAATGCTCTCCGACCAACTTTTTTGAAAAATAACTAAAAATGCCGCCGCTTTTCTGAATATCTCCCTTTTTCTCTTACTTCTTGATGTTTATTTTTGCGTTTTTTTTTTCTTAAGTGTTCCAAACATTTCGAAATTCAAATTTTTCAATATTTAAACTATAAATTGTCGAGTTCTTGCTTGCATAAAATAATAAAGAAAACACACAATTGTATTAACAGTTCCAATTTTGAAGACATTTTAATTATATACCTACTGTATTGCCAAATCACTTAATAAATATTTTGGAGGAAACAGTATTATTGAATAACTAAATCAATCAGCTTTTTAAAATCCTAATTTGGTCATTAATCAACGTAAAAAGATTTATATTAGTTTTCGGTCATCAAATAACTTTTATTGGTGTCAAAGGAAATATTTATTCAAATCATTTGAAAGTACATAATTAATTCGAATGGCACAATAAATATTTCATGAAAAGTGGGCGTATTTGTTTGACTAACATACATACATAGTTTATTTACACTTCAAACATAACACGGAATCGGAATCCACTTGAGCACATGTCCAAATGTTCTTCACTGCAAACAGTTGTTGATCTAAATACTATTGACGAAAACCTTCTCTCTCTCAGTGTGTAGAAAATAAGTTAAATGCTTGAATTATTTGAGATTTTATGAATAATTTCACGTTTAATGTAGGAATGTGGTTTATGCCATCCACCGAGAAACGGTTCTATCGAAGTTTTATGAAATTACTGTCTGATGGTATCTCCAGTCAATCGTCTTACGTTTGGTACGCCAAGTCCCATCCTCTTACGTTTGGTACACGGATGTTCTTCCCTCTGCGTTCGCACCGGTTCGCGTAAACCGGCTGTTAAAATTTTAAACCTTTTGTCGATAATTTTTCGCTAAATATTCACAATAAAATCAATCATTGGTTTACCAGATTATTCATAATATTACGACAGATATATTTCTTAATATTACGATAATATATGCTTTTTATAGCATGTTCAGCACCATATCATTTAAATTGTTTAAAATATTCGAACACATTTATTATAGTAGCTTGTTTTTGTAGTGGTTATGACTCTCGCCTACTGATCTAGTTGTTGGTGATTCGAGTCTCACTCCAGGACAATTAGTCCTATTATTATTCCCACATTAGTCCTATTTTCATACCACAAGCTTTTAGCTAATTTTAGTAATAGTAAGAATATTGATGCGACACGTATTCCGTGTTCACATCTCTATTTAAAAAAAAGTATAATAATGTTGTGACTTGTGTCGATCTTTTTATACCCATTCAATACACGATAAACAAGGCTCTCAAATTATTCCAAGTTTTACATTACGAACTATTAAATTTATAATTCAGTGATTATACAAATGATAATTATGTCATAATACATCATTATTTTTATCGAATAGTTCCTGATATACAACTTTCTGAAAAGACCGTAAGAACGTATCTTTGGGCCGCAAGTTTTATCGATATCGCAAAATCCTTATCATTGAGCAGAGTGCGATTTGCGGGTCTACAAATATATATAATATTTTTAAACCTTTAAACGGAGATTAAAAATCACTATTGACAGAAAATGATACTTTTTCACACGACGATAAATTATGTAGTTATTGCTGCACCTATAAAATAATCGCGCTAACTGCGCCCATAATTACTACCTACAAACATATTGGGTAAACAGACTTTATTATTCCACCCGCGTTATCTTGACAGGAATTCAAATTTAAGTATTTTTAACGGTTTTTTTTGACTTCAGTATTATTTAATATCAATTAAAAAATTACTCACATACCTACCTACGGCGAATTGTACATATTTTTATATTTATGACAGTTATAATACATCTTGCTTTCTGTTCAATACATATAGTTGATATCAATAGTCAATATATAGAAATGGTCAATTAGGATCACGGAGAGGAGAATAGAGTCCCACAGTATATCACATACTTTTAAACATATTAATATGATGCATGCTCGTCTTTTTTTAAAACTTCCAATAACCCAATTGGAAGTATCAAAAAAAGGATGGCCCCGTCCTCCGATATCGGATCCACTTGATAGTTTTTTTCTTTTTCGCGTTTCGCGGACGCACTCTAAACATGATGCCTTCAACACTCATACGCGTCATATACTTTACCATCCTTATACGTTCACTACTTTACTCACTTCTCTTTAAACGTTTCAAACGTTTCGTATGCCCCAACCACATCCACCAAGCTACATACAGAACTACATTCTCTCTCAATTGGTTAATTCTTCAAATTAAAATATACTTATTCGTGTGACAAAAAAGAGAAATAGAGGATATTTTAATTAAAAGTAAAAATTTATATGTAGGTATGTCATAAATGGTAATGAGGTAATAGCTAGTTAGGGACGGACATTATTAACCAGAGAATTATGGTTGTTTTGCTTCTTATACCTCATTATTATATTATACTTTATTATTATTTAAGCCATCTGGTAGCGATAGTAATCGATGTTGTTATACATTTTGATTAATTATTAATACCAATGTTATATACGACGCAGTAATGGGTGTACTTATTAAATTTAATTTTCATTAATCTGAAATATTAAAAAAAATAGTTGAATATAAAATTTAATTCAGAGTATTTTATTAAAAAGCATAAAATCATTGTGTTCATTTTAATTAATGTTGAAATCATACTAATTTTGAAAACGGAGCGAGGTCAGCTATTGGATAGGAAGTTACAGACAGACATTCAAAATTATTATTATTGGGGGTTGTGAAAATGTTATGATAGAGCATATTTTCGATATGAGTAAGTTACACGTTGTAAGGAGTTAGTCCGAGGAACTGATAAGAAATGCAGAAAAATAAATATTTCTATAAGGTCTTCTTTTTGCACGCTGATAAGCCATCGTAGTCCGCTTGACTGAGCGGGACCTAACATTTTATTAAATTTACAAAGTACTTTGTATTAAGGTGTATAATAATACACACGCTCGTTAATGGCACATGCATTTGTGAGCATGCGCAGTATCGATCTTCTTGAGCTATTGTTCAAAAATCAACCACCGGTTGATTTATGAGCTTGCTCATTTGATTTACAGGTAGAAGGGGTATCTTTTGAACATGTGTAAACAGGCTTGCTTATGAGCATGCTAATGTAATTCTTGGCTAGTATCGAGTATCGATTTTATCTATTCGATCTTCTCAGTACGCGACAGATTGCGACCAATCCCGACAGTCCGCAACAGAAACAAATATGTCGCGTTAGGGAGATGACAAAACATTACTTTTCGTTTATTCGACTTATTACAGGAATCACGAGAATGTCTGTGGAATATTCGGTCATATTCAAAATAAGCACACTAATAACGTGCAAGTGTGTACAGTTGTTAGAGCATGCTAATGAGCATGCTAAAAAATAAATTATATATTCTGACCTATATTTTCATATATTTGACAGCCAAAAATAATACAAGGGGGTATGGCTTACATGCATGTCATAGATATTTTAAACATAAAATATATTTTATGTTTAAACTTTGTACTTCAACACATACCTACAATATTTACATTAAATACAATTGTACATAGGAATAAAACTTAAAAATTAAATAATATCAACAATATAAATGCAATAAGTAATAAGTTGATATACTCGTATAATAAAATATGTACAAAAAGTAGAAATTAGTAAGAGAGAAAGTAGTAAGAAGTCAAATAAAATGTAATAAGTAATAAGTAGATTAAAATGAACAATAAAATGATTAATAAATGAAAAAATTTCAACAAGATAATTGGTCTAGTTCATATGTATATAGGTAAACTATTAAAATAGAAGATAAGTAGAGTTGTCTTTTGTATGTGTATAGTATTCGAGCATTAAATATATCGTCACTGTATATATAATTAAGCCTATGTGCCGTTTTAGTACATTCTGAGATAAACGAATGAAACTGTTTTAAAAAATAATTGCACAGACTAGATTTATAAAAAATATTTTAAATAATTACTAGGCAGACTTGCCAGATGAACGGCAATGCTTTTTTTAATATATCTCTATTATTTATATGAAAAATTGACAAATTGATTCATTCATCTGAGAATGTATTAAACGGCACATTGGCTTAATTATATATACAGCGACGATATCTACAGAGCTGTTTTAATTATCTAGGCGGTGCAATCTACATATGTACAAGCGAACTCAGACAACTTAAATCACTTAAAGCTCTCCTACGTGTTAAGTTCTCCTAAATTAAGTACAGTCATTAAGAAATCAAAATCAAACTATATTTAAACGATTCGGGTTTAATCTTGTGGTATGTTGGGCTTGATTCAATTGTAAATTTGTCTTCAATCAAGTATGCGCTTGAAACCAACCGTAAAACATATTCCAAGTTAAAATTGCAAAAAAGAATCTATAGCTAATATTACTCGTAATCGCTGAAATTATTATTGCATTTCATAAATTGTACATGCGTGTTTCAATTCCTATTTTAAGTTCTTTTGTTGGCGAAATTTATTTTGTTATCTCAATTTTAATAATTTCATGGTCTGTCCGTTCGTCTGTGCATCGTAACTTCAATCGTAACTTAACTACCAACGTAATATATTACATTAAAATCATCGTTCACCTATAAAACTTCCCTTTATAGAAAATATTAACTTTTAGCATTATAAATTACAGTTACTATCCCTAGGATGAAGCACCCTCGGCAGAGGGCATAAATCTGATGACCTTTCAAATCCAAGTCTAACGGCCTTCTTCCTTTCGTTCCTAACAATCGCACCTAATCACAGGGAAACAGGAAACGATCAATGGGGAAGTCTTATTGATATATTCCTCGCGAACCTGTATCCTCGGGGTCCTGAGACCCCAGGTCGCCCCAGGTTCCCCTCCTCGAAGGGCCCCCTTCTTCGCAGTGGATCAACCGTCATTCCCCTGACCCGATGGCACGAGCCATTGTGAAGTTGCTGCAAGAATTGTAACAATGCCAGTCTAGCATCTGTCTCTTGGAGAATCTTAACGGTTCTGCGCAAAATGTTTAATTTTCGGATAATTTAACGGTACGGATCGAAATCTGCTATAAATAATCTATCGGCCCCACATTATTCAGCCCTCACACAATCGGCCCGATTCTGAAAATAACAATGTCTGGATCTTTAAGATCTTTATCCCAACACTTAATAGACGATAATAAAAATTAAAAATGTCCAGAGCGGATTTTGGAATTCTACGGCTCAAATACACTGTATTAAAAGATGATATAAGAAAGATTGTTTCTTACAAACTTATTCATTTCTTCATCCACAGCGTCCTGATGAAATATTCGGCGTTACCGCGTATTCAAATCATCCCATCTTGACATTTGACAGATAACAATTTACATATTTCTCCCTCCCTCTATATCTATCTCATGTAGAAACTTACAGAAACAAACACCGACGTAAAGCTATGTCTCGTTTATTTTTAATTTGTATTATCGTCTATTAAGTGTTGGGATAAAGATCTTAAAGATCCAGACATAACTGTCAAATGTCAAGATGGGAAGATTTGAATACGCGGTGACGCCGAATATTTCATCAGGACGCTGTGGATGAAGAAATGAATACGTTTGTAAGAAAAAATCTTTCTTATATCATCTTTTAATACAGTGTATTTGAGCCGTAGAATTCCAAAATCCGCTCTGGACATTTTTAATTTTTATTATCGTCTATTAAGTGTTGGGATAAAGATCTTAAAGATCCAGACATTGCTATTTTCAGAATACGGATGAACGCTTGTCTCTCTCATTGTCGTACGTACCTACATCTTCGGCAGCGGTATTTATTTTTCTTCTGAATCGTAACTTCTTAAAGCTTTTCATTTAATTTTATATCTTAATAAGTTACAACTTAACACTTAAGATGTTACATACTAAAATCCTGAGTAATTCTAAGAATAAATATATTCCCGGCAAAAGTACACACATAGTACCTTCTGAAATGATCTTAACCTTCTTTGTGTGATAAGGAAACGATCTTAACATTAACACGTGCCAACGTAGTAAAAAATAATAATGGTGGTTCAAAATGCCGATCTGTTTTACCAATACGAGTGTAATACTATCAAGTTAACATATGATTACGTTGATATGGAGATAAATATTTAAACGTATATTTTATTCCATTACTGCGATTATAGCATAATAATAAAATTATACTTATTTATTTTAATTACAGAACAGCGAGGCATTTATGCAGGTGGAATCAAAATGTTTTTATAAGTGCCCGTTTTTATTGGTTGACGATAAAAAATTTGGATTTCAATTACCGCCCATAATACGGATGTGCGTACTCAAATATTAAATATCGTGTTTATATGAATATTATTATAAGAACCAAAAAAATATATACTTTGGTGTCCGATTTGCGACCACGTGCTAAAGACAAACGCATGCGATAAAAAAATTTAGCGCGCACCCAGTTTTGAACAAAACACATTTTTTTATTTTTCGCAGGCCGTCTTCTTTGGAAGGCTGATTAAGGATGATTTATCCTGTAAGGTCACCGACATTTTGAACATTCAACTATTTTCTGAAGATGCGCAGCCATCATTCCATAGAACACATAAAATCAATTGTTTTTTACATATTATTACATAATCGCACAACATTCACACTATAAATATATATGTACTCATTGCTAGAGCAGGCCGAAGATTTAAAACTCAACCCACTATCCCGATTACTTCGGGAGTTTTACATGTTCATATTCTTACATTTACATTTACATATTCACGACATTTAGACGTATGTATTTCAAATCCATTTACGATAGAGTAAAGAATGAAGGTATTAGGAATGAATGTAAAGCTGATGTTAGCATAATTAATAGAATTAAAAAAGGGTCGCTCCGGTGGTTTGAGCATGTTGAGCGAAAGATGGGGGAAAGAATGGTAAGAAAGATACCTATATAATGCAAGTGTTGATGGCGCCAGAAAGAGAGAACGACCGCGGAAGACGTGGCATGACCAGATTAACCAGATACTGGAAGATGGTCCCGTTAGAAGCCTCAACAACGGGCGAGCTTGCATTCGAAGATGTATGAATGTAGATGAGACGAGAGTTGTATGTCAGGACAGAAGATGGCGCATGGCTATGGCGCTCTATCCTCTCTGCCTACCCCCACGGGGAAACGGAGTGATGGTAAGTAAGTAAGTAAGCAGTGTTCTGAAGAAGGGAACATCGCTCCCGAAACACGTTGATTTAAAAAAAAATGAAGTGTGGTAAAAACATAGTTTACATCATTTTACTTAAATAAGTAATATATGTATTTTGTACTCAGTATTCTGTTCTCTCATTCAAAATAAAATAAAAATTATAATGTCTTGCTACCGATACCTCTGTGCTGTGCTTGTTACTTCCCCCGCACGATGGGTTGTAGGTCATCGTTATTTCACTTTTTTATTAAATAGAGGAATACTGAGTACGTGTCACATTAATATTTTAGCTATTTTCAACTCTTGTGATAAAAAAATAGGACTAAATTGTTTTTTATTCTGAATCGAGACACTGGGAAAACATTTCCGAAGTATGTAGCTATCCTTTGTTTGACAGTTGTTATTAGTTCTCTTGATTTATTCATGCATCTTAGCAAGTTCTCATTGAATATTCCGTAAATATCCGAGTAAATCTTTTGCATAAAGCCACAAAGACCTAAAAATATTATTGATATTTCGCATAAACACAAACCCAAATAAATTATACCCAAATAAAATATTGTGGTATAATCTTTGGGCGTATACAGGGCTGAAGTCACGACTTGTCATATGCTTGGTTAAGTGATGGCTTTACACTATACAACGTTGAGTGATTTCGCCCATGATCGACTAAACTTTCATACATAAATAGATTCGTCTCTGTGAGACAGAAGAGATAGTCATTAATCAATAAATATATATAATCAATATATATATATATTGATTAATGACGATCCCTCTGGGGGCGAACATCCACTTATTGTGTTCTTGAAAAAATTGAATATATTCATACTTGAAATGTTGTGAATAAAATTGTACATTTTATTGTAAGCAATTAACGATAGAGATGTGTGGCCATGGTTATCAAAATCAATAAATATCGATGTTGACAAAAAATATTTAAATCATTGATTTATCTCAGAATTGAGTTGACTTTATCAAGACACGTGTATCTTCTTATTGTACCAGCAAGAATAGTATATTAATAATGTGATACTTACTTATCAACTCTTTAATGCACTCGGGTCCTTAAGTGAATGAGGTCAACCCATTGGATCAAATGCACTATCGTACTGTTATGCCCTTATAGACATCTGCGTACGTTTATCTACTCTAAGAAAATTATTCTATATGACTGCAGACGAGCACGTAATTCAAAACAAAAAAATCTCTTTTATCACAAAAATATTAAACAATAACAAAAAATAGTGTCTGCGAAATTTTAAACACTAATGGTGTATAATTATCTTTCCAATAAAGCCAATACAATTGCCATTATAACGAATTTTATGTATTTTAATACATTTTAAAACATAATGATGCTAAAAAACATGGGCGAAAGGAACAACGGATTGAGTAAATAAAATCGAGTTTTGAGTTAAGTATGCCGGGTTTTTTCTTAGATACATATCTAGCAAGGAAAAATTCGATGAGTCAGAAAATAAAATAAAATGCTTTTTTCGATGTTTATAGCGTTAACTTTGTGGTTGGACATAATTATTAATTTTAATTAAACAACTTGGTATTAACCACTTAACTAGTAACTCTACGTCTACCGGTTTCGATACCACCGTATCTTCATCAGGTCGGATGCGTCTGTCCTGATGAAGATACGGTAGTATCGAAACCTGTAGGCGTAGAGTTACTAGTTATGTGGTTAATACAAAGTTGTTAGTTAAAATTAAAATAAATGCGATTATTTTTTTATATTTTGAAAAGGACGAATGACACGATTAATTATTTGAAAAATTTGGCAAAAAACAATGACATTAGTCAACATTGTCCAAAAAACAAAACTGCTTACCGGTTCAAAAATTAGATAAAAATAATAAAGGCTTTAAGAAATGTTTCCTAAATAAAAGAAATCCCAAATTTTGTCTCTTGAAATTCCATTCCATTGTTCCTTTCACCTGCAAAAATATAGTTGTATTTTTATTTATCTATCTATTTAGAGTACAATATTGATTTATGTATTTATTTTTTAAACAGAAGTACGACACAGCATTTTACAAAAAAAACATCGAATTAAGTTAAAATATACAAAAAAAATTATTGCATTAATATAAACAATACAACGAAATACGCTAATTGTGCAAAATATGGACTATAATTATTTTTAAAAAAATACTATTACTGTGCATTCATCTACTATTTTTCGGCAAATTTAATTCAAGTATTTTAAGATTCGGGATCCTGGGTATTGGGAACATTATTATTAAGTTACAAAAATAAACTGTTTCTCAAATTTATATTTATATTATGCACTCCACCTGTCAGCATCTATGTATTATATATTGTGTTATTTTATTATTGAGATATTAATTAGTAATCATGGTAAAACCGGACCTAAAATACGGTTAACCTTAGAATCTAATAATGATATTGTCGGTTGCAAGAGAGCCCTTCATTTACAATTTAGTAGTTAACTGAAATTTACCGTTTAGTTATTGCGATGCAAAAACAGAAATGTCATAATAGACCAAAGTAGACAATGAAATGTGCAAACGAGATTCACCAGAAACAAACCGGTCCCCTTTCTATAGAACGGGTAATTTTTTGCACATTTGCAATATAATCGCATACTCACCTGCGCTATCTTTCCTAGGAAAGGAAGAATAGTATCTGTGAATAATTAGCAGTGGGCCTCAAGAAATAACGGCTTAACCTACCCATCCCTTCGCTGAGGGGCCAATAATAGGGATGGAGTTTACCCAGCACCTTTTTCTAGGTAGACGAAAGGTCAAGGGTCGTAAATAAACTCAAAACCGTTACGAAACTTTATACCTGACTAAAAAAAATCTTATTTTACAAATCATAAAAATTTATGCGCTCTCTTATTCGTAATTTTATAATTATTCTTCTCGGGGATATACTAAAATATTGATTTATGTGTAAATAAAACACTGGTATAAGTCCACTTTGGGTTTAAATATACGCTACTAGTTTCGAGAAGTACAGATGTTCTAATCTACAGATGTATTAATTATATTATATTCTCACCTGTAGATGAGAACATCTGTAGTTCTCGAAACTAGTAGTGTATATTTAAACTCAAAAGTGGTCTTAAACAAGTGTTTTATTTATACATAAATCAATCATGTCATTCCACAAAGTTAAAAATCAATATATAATAAGCTAAAAAATTTATTGTATTTTACTTAGAGAGATTAACTTGTCAATGATGTTGGTACCTATTCGATCCTGGCATAAAGCAGGTTGAACGTAAAATCTTTGTAAAACAGGTAAATAATATTTTTAAATATGTACCGTGTATTAATTAACCTCCCTGCACTAATTCTCTTCGTGCAGTAGTGCGCCAGAGGTTTAACAAGCCGCAATGAAATTTTATTCAATACCTTTACTCTTATATTTTTTATACTAAAATAGAAATAGTGATATGATTCTGTAATATTGTAAATTCTGTAAAATACCTACATAATTCTTATAAATAATTCTGTTTTGTGATAGAATTTATATAATATTACTATAAATATTGAAAAAGTAATTCCAAAATTATTTAAAAGAAGTTATTATCGTTATCCTTATCGTTATTGACAACCATACTTTTAAATTAAGTTGTTCTTTTGAAATATTTTTGTTTTACAACCCGGTCCATTTCTATGCAGTGCCCTTTGCCAAATTTTACATCTCTATTTTTCTTTGCTCATTGAAATTTCCCAATATGCTGACATATTGGATTACATGTTGGATTGCTTTCGCACTTTTCAGAAATGGACGCGTAAAATGCCCTCACAGATTATTCTTTTATACAGTAATTTAGACGGTATTTCTTATGGTTTATTAAATTCAATTTTTTTTATTCCACCCCCATTTCTCACATCTCTTGCCGCCTTTAAGCAACGCCTTACTTGCCTATGCCCACGAGGTGGCCCTGCTTCTTAATCTAATAGTTTGATATGATGACATAACTTATGTGCCTCAACTGACGTTGGTGCGCATTTGATATAGAAATATTTAACGCGCTACTGTTGACATCGGCTCGGAGCATATTGCTTTGTGCTTTGTTTTGTGAATTGCGCGGGAAGTTATTTACCATTCCTACACGTCCAATACGATAAAGACTCTTATTATTGTGTAATTCGATCCAACGTTTAGTCGCATGGCAATCGCTCCGCCTCGCCTCATTCATCATAACTGAAGCACAATAAAAAACTAATTATTTAGTATGGGAAATCAAAATTTAAAAATTTACAAGCTCGTAGTAATTTTTTTAAACAAGTCAGTCGTGGTGAACACCATAGTGCATCGAGAAATTTCCGTTTGTTCGTGTCTACCTATATAATTCGGTAATCTGTGATTGCAATGAATATTCTAGAGTAGCTTGTTGGTGTAGTAGTCATAAGGCTCGCCTAATGCTCTGTTGGTCGGTGGTTCGAATCCCATTCCAGGACAACATCAAGTTATCCCTATTTTCATCGCACGTACGTTTAGCTTATTTTGAAAATAGTAAGAATATTGATGCGATACGCATTCCGTGTAAGCGTCTCTTTTTTTTAAAAAAGTTTTATACATATTAAATAAATTTTTGCTGTACTATGAGATATTATATTTAGTGATGCAACGAATACGAATATTCGTATTCGCTGAATAGTAGATATTTTGTTTTTTTTTAATTTATTATATTTACTATATACAGTAGATACATGTTTTTTATAATAAATTGATTCTATGTTATAACATTTTTACAAACATTATACTCCCCATAAAGAGAGCCAAAGATCGAGCTTATGGGAGGAGTATTTACAAGCTAAATTAAAGTATAAAAGCAGAAACCGTTTAGAAGTAGTAATTTTTTTATTATACAGAAAGTAATTTAATTTAATTTAATATAATTTGAGACATGTAGGCAATGTTACGATTCATCGTTGTCGAAAATCAAGGATTTGACTCCTTTCTTAAACTGTTCGTATTTTGGAATGTTCCTTTCTTGAAATATATTTTGCGACAACAATGTATTATACCATATTTTTTTTTATTTTTTTTTATTTTATTTATTTATTTCTATTTAATTTTAAGTATCAAATTTTGTTTGCACTGTGCCTGTCTCACTAGAAATATCTGTGTTGAGACAGGCATAGTTTACAATATTGTGTAGGTTCAAAACATAGTAAATAGATAATAAAGTGTTTAACTCCCAAGTATGTATAATGATGTTGTGCCATGGTAGTTCTTAAAGATGGTATTTTTATTTGTCCCTTTGTTCTATGTCTATTACATATACAGTCTAATGAATGAGATTTATTTATAAATATTATTTACCGAGTATTCGCCGAATATCATCACGAATATTAAAAACAAACTATTTATAACTGAACGCAACGCAAATTATGGTTTGGCTGTGGACCGTCTATCCGAACACAGCTACGATCTCTTTTATCGGGGATTCCCCGTAACATTGAATAAATGGATTTGTTGAGTTCTCAATTTGTCAATTGTTACTTGTTTCGCGGCATAATATGAGTTATTTCATCTATTTTCGTTGGGTTATTAATAAGGTTAGGTGCTCATTTCATGTACTTTTTGTTTTGTAATACGAATTGTTCGTTCCATTTTATTTCCTTTGTGTGTAAAAGTGCTAACTCTTGTAAAATAATTTAAAATTAAATCTTATAACATGACCTCTCTTAAGCGTGAAAATAGTGATACTTATTTTCGACCGTTGGGAATGTACAAACGGATAAAAGAAATGCGCTTTTTGAACAAAAATTTGCCGGTGGTAAATTTTAATTATTAAATCTCTTAATAAAAAAAGAACCATGGTGTATTATTTATTTCCTTGTTGAATTATTCGTATTCGTATAGGTATTCGCCGAATAGTAGGTTCGATATTCCTATTCGTATTCGTGAAAGTAGTATTCGTTACATCACTAATTGTATTCGTGGATGCAATCTTTCTCATTATGTGTGGTCGGAACTAAATATCAAACCATCACGACGTTTCCCAGAGGGGTAGGCATAGAGGATAGAACGCGAGAGTCTTCTGTCCTGGCACACCACTATCGCCTCATCCACTATCATACATTTTCTCATTCTCTTCGATTGTTTTTAGATTAGAACAGAAACATCCTTAAATATTTGATTTATTTGGTCACGCCACATCTTCAGCGGGTGTCCTCTATTTCTGCTGTCTTCAACACTTGCCTCATAAATTTTCTTTACTGTCCTTTCCTCGCTCATCCGTTTCACATGACCAAACTATCTCCGATGATCCTTTCCTTTCATCATATCTTTCGTAGCATTATTTAAAACATTTCACGTACAACAAAATATAAACATTGTGCCTCACCTCTGTTACTGATTTTATTGAGATTTCAATAATTAAGTAAATTGAATATTTATTGATTATTCGGATATAGTTTAAATTTTTTTTTTTCGTAAATAAAATTGGCGATAAAAGTGGTGACCGCTTTTATTTTTTCTTTTATGTCCTGTTGAAGGAATACAACTTGTTCGAAAACCAGCTGATCTATAAAAAATATCATTTTGTTTTAAATACTAATTTGATCCTTTACTTTAACCTTAAACGCATCTCTCTAGGATTACAAATATCCAAATATCAAATTATATCTTTGATGATTTAAAGTCTACGATATTCTAAATATGCACAAAACATTCCCTTAACTGGCAGTGTAAAGATATTTTTTTGGTTTATCCCCATCATATATAATCAGAACTCTGTACGTGAGAGGGAGAGGGTAGTCTTTACAATCGTTGTAAAAATATTAGGTAGATATTGAAATCTGCTCCATTATTTTACATAATATTAAAATAAAATATTTAATACACTTTTATAACTTTGTGGTTATTCATTATGAATATAATTAAACTAGTTAACTTTGTTTACACCACTAAAATTTATTTGGTAAAACCAACCGAAACGCACCCCTTTTCGCACCCCCCATTTGGACACTTAACACTGAAGTATGATTGTTTATAATTTTTGTAAAATTCAATTAGTATTAAGTATACCCCGACCAAATAAATTTTAGTGGTGTAAACAAAGTTTAATTATAAAATATTTAAGCTATGGCGAGCGCTGCGTGGTCACTGCCAGTGATATTTTGAAAATTTATTATTTACTATCAAACAATAGAAAGTTTTTACAGACAAACGAAAGATAATTGCACCTTGATTAAACAAATTAGACAAACGATGAGTGTAGAATGCAGACAATAATTCACGATACAAAATACCTAGCAGTGGGTTTGATGTTAAATTATTAATTGACAGAAAATGATTGACAATGAAAATTGTTGAATATTCCTTGAAGAAACCCGGTTAACAGCGTGCGGCGCGCAGGATAATTAAAGGGTCGGCCTTGCCTCTCCTCCCCGCGCCCGCCCCCATCCTATCAACCCATCACTCTACATCCCCACCTTCCGAGTACCTACCTTGAACCGTGATGAGCCGATCTCATTTACAACAAGTATTTTAAGAAGAGGCACAGTTTTGCAAGCGTTCATTGTTCGGTTCATTTTATTCGGTTTTTCTGAGTGTTCCCATTTCCAATCATCATCATCATCATCGACTGTACCTCGTATTTAAGAATAACTGTCTCCCACGATTGTGAATTCTCTGAATAATATAAATTCCAATCCTGGATGGACAAATTCTGGAGCATCTTGAGTGGACAGCGGCTGTGGGATGAGTTTCTTCTTTCTCTTTTCCTTTTCTCCTCCTGTTGCAGAGAGTTGCTGCCAGAAGTTCAGGAATTCATAGTTATATAGGTATATAGTGTATTCAGGGAGATATTTCAGGGAGTTCTTCTATCGTTTGTTCGGCAGGCTTGTGAACATTTGCCCTGGGATAGCTGGGAGTACACGAGTAGGTACAGGGATTACTGCGGTAATCTGGATTCAAGCATTCTAAGTATGTCGCCAACCCAACGAAGCTGTCGCTGAAGGCCGATAGCCTCAATGATTTTTGATATGAATTTATCAAGCAAAATAAAATTTATGCGTTTATCTTGCTATTTAATTTTTCCATCCTTCTTAAGCATCGGCATTGTCTGCCAAAACCTACTTCTTATAATAATAATAATGAAAATAGTAGTAATACTAATCCTAATTATAGTAATACTAATACTAATTATAATAATAATAATAAATAAAACAAATAAATATTTTTATTATATTTTTTGTTTTCAGTCTGTTTTTACAGTCAGTTCCTAGCAGTTGGGCTAATCATCGCGAACGCCTGTTCACTGAACTTAAAGCCGCCTCACTAGCAAAGTCGGCCGAAGTGAAGCGAATACGATAGTGTAGAGGGGTACTTCGTGCTACTTCGGCTCGCCGCGGACGACTTCCGAAAGTTGTCGGTTTTTGCGCCGACTCAAAGGGCTCGAAATGACCCGAAATTCGTGCGAAGTTCTATTCTATCGGGCAACTGGTTCCTCGCAGTGTAGACACATACTCCGGACTTCGGTCGACTTCGCTAGTAGTGTAGAGCCGGCTTAATCTTCTGGCAATGGCTGATCAGTTCTGTAACTCTTCCTACAGCTGAAATAGTAGCTGACCTCAGAGTTTGTCGTCTACAATTCAATTCAAGCTGTCTGGATGCAAATGATACAGAGTACACCAACCGCAATATGAACTCCACTCTTTCAGGGGAATGGAGCCAGTGTAAATCACGCGAAAGGGACAGGTACTGTGTCATACCTACTCATAAAAAATATGCAGTTTTTCATACAGAACGAAATAAACTGAGTGCGCTGTATGTCAAACAATTATACGTAATTTATCATAATTACGTAAAATGCAGAACTTTCTAGCGTGCATGCAGCCATTATAAAAGTGAAGTAGATAAATAGCCTCAATTAAAAAATGCACTTTTGATGACGTTTCTTATGCAATATTATCAGATGAGTCCATCTTTATGCAGATGCAGATTGACTGATTAAAATTAATTCAGAAAAGGGTGCAGTGTCATAACTGAACTAAATATACTCGTTCTCGTTTTTCTCTTCTTCTTTATCGTACTCTTATTAAGTAAGAGTAGTCGTATTCAGGGGGCGATTTATAATGTAATATCTATCAGGAAATTTTCGACACAACTGGAAAAATAACATATTTTACTAAAAACTGTGTAAGTATCCTATGAAAGTAAATTAGATATTATTATAAAATTTAAAAAGATATCAATCGTTTTAAAAACTCGCCAGTTTCCAAAAAGCTTTATTTTTATTACCGCTATTTGATCGACAATGAGGTCATTATTAATCTCATTCAATTCCGACTTCTCACGCCGAGAATTCCGGGTTCGATTCCCGGTGAGATCACAATAAAAATATGTGATTTACTCAAGCCTGGGTGTTTTTGTGATGTGTTCCACTTCTGTAATTGGACCTCATAGCCTGTGAAGCGTAAAGATATTTAAAAAAAGTCTCTCTTTCAATTGTTCAGTAAGTTGACATTAGCATAAAAGCTTATTTATGTTTTGTCTGGCCCTACATAATTATTGTACAATTTTTTAGATTTTTTTTTGTAGAATACAATAAAAGTTAGTGCTTCAAAATGGAATGTGTATTGGCAACTAATTTTGGATAAATTTTAATATTATATTTTGTAAAACGATCATAATTTACCGAAAAAGCCACCGACCCGCCAGGAATTCCGGAATCCTCAACTACCTCAGGTCAAGATTTCGGATCTTGGCACTGGATATTGCGGATGATCTGGTGATTTAAATAGATCATCCGTCATTCTCTATTATATCCTAGGACTCTTCCAAGTGTTCACTCGGAGGTGTGTATCGCTCCGTGGATGACACTGCCGACTGTGGGCCTTTAATAATAATAATATTGAATTATTTACATAGCACCATTTTTATGAAAATTTCACCTCAAGGGCGCTTTACACACAAAAAACTCTTACAAACTAAAATCATAGAATAACAAAATGAAAAATAAAATGAAAAAGAACAGAGAAAGAAAAACAACTCAATACATGAAACGGTAAATGAAAACAACGAATATTAAAAAGGTTCTGAGAAAGATTTTGTAAACAAGTGCGTTTTAAGTCTTTTCTTAAATAAAGTCTCTGAATCCGTGTTTCTTATCAGGGAGGGCAAAGAGTTTCACGCTTTGGGGCCCGCCACCGCAAATGCCCGTTCGCTGAAAGTTTAGGATTGAATTGTCCCGTATTTTGTTCTGTCCTTCCCTTTTTGGAAGTGTATCCTGATTTCTTTCCTTCCAAAAAGTTTTTCACTTTACCTCCTTCCCACTCGATTCACTACTGCCTTATCCTGACCTACAAGTTTGTACAGGTACATTATATTATATTTGGTAATCTTGTAGTATTGTTCTTCTTCTTCGTGTGCCCTGTCGGGTCCCCTCGACGTCGGCGATCATCTGGGAGAAAGTTTCCCTGTCCAGGGCAGTGCGGAACAGACTTTTTGCGGCCAGAACATTACGGTGTCACCCTTTACATGGCACTGCAGGTTTGAAAAAATGTCAATCTGGTGACGTGTCAGTAGGACCGATACGGGAGCTTTCGCTCATAAACCGTCCTGGGAATGCGGTGGGGGTCCATTCACTGTCATCCCCTTTTCTATTCACAGTATTTATTATGTAGTCCAGAAGTGTACTTGGTGTTATAATCCTTGCCATATCGGTCCATTGTGCCTAGCGACCTTCCACGTGAACTGGATCCTCCTACCCTCGGTTGTTTTTCCTTGCACCAAATTTTTCCATGGTATCGTCATGTGAATAGTGACATGACCAAAAAGTTTAAGTATTCGGAGCCATGAGGATCAACGCTGCTCAGTATTTAAATGGCAAGCTCGACACCCTTGTCTCGACTGAATTGATTTCGCACCGTAGGGCACTGTTGATGAGGTAACAGATACCGGAAAACACAATTAGACAAAAAAAAAAAGTCGCAGTGCACTCATTATGAGACTTTCTAGTCAAAAACCGATTAGCCAACTACACCATACTACCTAACATAACTACAATAGCCACCAATTCATGGGCACCAATCAATGCATGTATCTATAATTTAAAACTGCGCTGAAGAGATGGAAATTTTCTACTAAAACTGATTTGCAACAGAAGGCGAGAGAGGTAATAAATATTATTTTTTTTAAATGAGTACCAGACCTGCTTCCATAAAAGGGAACACCATCTTCATGCAATGCAGGAGAAAAAGGTTACTGTAAAATAATTCATCAACAATTGCTCGCCCACAATTACTCGCCAGGAAAGTTGCTCGCCAAAAATTTCTCGCCAACCTAACCTTACCTGACTCAACCTAACCTGACTTAATCTAACCTAACCTAACATGACCTAACCTCTATAAATACTTTTAGTTGACGAAAATTATTTATAAATAATAATTGAAAATATATGCATAATCTATATTCATATAAAAAAAGAACTTAAACACCCTGTCACGGAATTGCGAGCAACTTTCCTCGCGAGCAATTGTGGGGCGAGCAATTTTGGGCAAGCAACTGTGGGCGAGCAATTTTCCGCACACCGAACAAAAGTACTTTGAAGAACACGGTGTACCAGAATTAGATGGAATATTTATAATTTAATATGTAAAACATCAAAAGCCTCAAACAATAGGTTGGGTATGGTTGTTAAGATAATTTTTTTGTCATACATTTTACACCAATCAATCAATCGAGTTGAAAATGTTTCAATAAATAAACAATGGCGTGTTTGATGACGAAGCGATCACTACCAAAACAAATTGGAAGCATTTTTTTCTCCTTGCTGCAAATTACACGCCTCCGTCGTAAAGTTGGTTTTATTTGTATTACTAATATATGATTTCTATCCATAAAATATGGTTCGTTAATACACTCGAGCCAACCACGACCGCAAACAATCCATCTATCATCTCAAATTAATTAAATGTACCCTCGGAGACTACGTAACGGTCATAACTTTGGCCAATAAAGATCAGCATTAATGCTCGTTCCCGCTTGACTCTTCGAGCAGCATCCACCGAGTAAACAGTAATGTCACCGGATTGTTTAAAACCTTCATAAAATGGTAACCACAAAAATTCCACACGGAAATAAATATCCATAGCTCTGGAACCTGATCTGTTACGAATGCCTCCGCGTAGTTTGAAAATGCGGCAACAGTGACAAAAGTCACCAAAACCTTATACGCAACATTGTTTGTTACGCCGAAAAATGCAGTTCTTGATGAGCTAAAATTGTGATTGCACTCATCATCGCGGTCTTTACAGTCTTAAGTAATTGTCCCGGTGTGTGGTCTGGGTAATTAGGAACCGCCCACAGCTCTATTTGACGATCACATTGAAAGTAATGTCATTTTTTTGGAGCAAAACATCTTTGCCGGCGTCTCTGCATATAAAAACTTGTACTTTATATGCACGCTTTATATGTTACCAGATAAATGATTACGTCATCTATATCCGACGCGTAATCTGTTACCATTTATGCCTGCGATATGCTTTTCGCTTTTAGATCGCTACTACGTAGATTGAATATGCATCTGCCGGTCCTGCTTTCCCTTACCGCAAGTAAACCTGATCTGAGTTCGAATCCCGGTAGCAGCCAAAATATTTTTTCGTTGATTTGATTTTTCCGCGTGTCTTTCTAATTGGTTAATTAATTTTGTTTTTAATTTCACACAACTTTGTTCTGAAAAAATGCAACTTCACAATAAGAATGTGTTTTTTTTTACGCCTCAACAGGCCAGGAAGCCCAATTACAGAAGCGAAATACATCACAAAACACTCAGGCTTGAGTAAATCACATAGATAAAATTATGACCTCATCGGCAATCGAACCCGGAACCCTCGATGTTCTTGAATATATATATTTGTATTGTACCGAATGTGTCCAAAAATCAAAAATGAATTAAGCGGAACAAAGTTCTGTGAAATTTTAAAACCAAATTAATTGATCAATTAGAAAGATATACAGAAAAATCTAATTCAGGAAAAAATATTAGGCTACTAGGATTCGAACCCAGGTCACCTCCTTTCCGGGGCCTGTGCTCTAATCACTAAGCTATAGCAGCCCTCTTTGTTTCCGTGAATATATCGACCTTATACGTAGGTCTCATTTTTTTCAATTGATTATTTTCTTTGTCCATAGAGCAATCCACTTTTTTTGATACGGTAGTTCAAATTACTTTGCAATGCTACCGCTAGATGGACGCCAGAATTAACCGAATAATTCATTTTATTTGGTCATACATTTATACAACAGATATTATATATATTCAAGAACACATTCATATTTGTGAAGTTGTAATTTTTCAGAACAAAATTCATCTAGCGGTGGCATTGCAAAGTGATTTGAACTACCGTATCAAAAAAGTGGATTGCTCTACGGACAAAAATAAAAATTAATCAATTAATAAAATTGAGAACTACATATAAGGTTGACATATTCACGGAAACATAGAGGGCTGCTATAGCTTAGTGGCCAGAGCGCCGGCCCCGGAAAGGAGGTGACCTGGGTTCGAAACCCGGTAGCAGCCAAAATATATTTTCGTTGATTTGATTTTCTGCGTGTTTTTCTAATTGATTAATAAATTTGGCTTCAAGCAAGTTCTATTATTCTATTACGTTCTATTATTTCAATGGAAATTTACTGTCACGTTTGTCAAATTGTTGTGTGTAATGCTACTCGTATGACGTCCTTCAGCATTAATATTTATTATTACATTTATATAAAAAAAAAAACTTTTTTTTTACAATACAAATTAATTTTGCACTGTACAGACAGATGGGACTTTTATTGGCAACCGTGAGATAGATAGACTATTTATAGAGGCTGAGATGGATTATGGTTGAAAAAACGGATCTCCAGGATATTAACCCGGAATCTTGATATTACTATTCTTAGCTATATTATTGTTTTGGCGAGCACACTACCTGCAAATGTCAGACAGAGAATAGATTTATTCGAAGTATTTGTCATTTACATTTTTAAGTGACATATTGCCTTTGGTTTATTATCTTAGCAATATAATATACTACCCCTTAAAAAAAGTTTACACTCATGCTTTGGTAGAAAATTCTCATTCACTACAAAAAAAATGAAAATCTATCAGGCTGTGCACAATAACAACATGCACAATTATAATTCATCTCCATTTATAAGCATTTCAAGTTAGTATTCACAATAACATTTAGTTCGGTTCACAATATCATAAATTTGATGTCACTTGATAATTACATTGATTTTTTAAATGTATATTTTGAATTTAATGTTTGTAGCTTGATTGTAAATTCCATTTCATTAAACCAACCATATGTATAGTGCAGTTGGGCCGTTGTTGTTTTAAACAATAGTAAGTTTATATAATTTTTATTTTGAATAAAACTGTCTAATGAAACTTGGAGGGTGGATCTTGCGGATGAAATAATTTTCAACTCTACTGGATTATTTAAAAGTAGAGACGCTTGTGTGGAAAATCTTTGGTCGATAGAGTGAGGAATGAACAAATTAGAAGTGAATGCAATGCTAGCTGTAGTGTGGTAGATAGAATAAAGAAAGGAGTGCTGAGATGGTTTGGTCATGTGGAACGTATGAACGAGGAAAGGATGGTTAAGAAAATACATGAGGCGAATGTTGAAGGCAACAGGAATAGAGGGCGTCCGCGAAAGACCTGGCACGATCGGGTACTACAAGTATTTGAGGATGGCCCTGTTAAAAGCCGCAACAACCGTAGAACGTGTATGAGAAGATGTATGAATGTGGCCGAAGCAAAAGTGGTGTGCCAGGATAGAAGAGTGTGGCGTTCAATCCTCTCTGCCTACCCCTGCAGGGAAACGGCGTGATGGTTAGTTAGTTAGTTAGTTAGTTCTAAATAACAGATACCCGGAATCACACATAACCTGTCACTAGATGGAACGTGAATCCCAATAATAATAATTTCATTTTCTGTCTTTCTGTCTGGCTGTGAAATGTGTGATTTTGTATTTGTTGCGCTATTTGGTTAAATTAAGTTTACTGTAGTAGGAGCTAAACGTCACAAAATTTATAAAACTGGGAAGACTTCGGTGGCTGGGTCATGTGGAGAGAATGACCGAGCATCAAGAATCGAATTCCCTGCTGAACTCAAGGCCAATTGGGCGAACGAGCTTAAGAAGACCAAAATTAAGATGGAGCGACAACGTCCTCAAATACATTTCTGCCTTGGAGCTTCTGAACTGGAGAGAGCTGGCACTAAACCGAGATGAGTGGAGGAAGACTCTTGAGGAGGCCAAGACCCACCAGGGGTTGTAGAGCCAGGAGTGGTGATGACTGTAGTAGATATTTCCCTCTTTTTTGGAAATAAATTATTACTTCTATAGTGAAAATTTGGTTTTTGGAAGCACATTCAGTGGCCGCGAAGCCGAGTTCTTCCTGTCTACTTTTGTTATGTCAAATATCAATGCCTTTGTATTGTGGTTTTCATAATAATACATTCCTTTTTTACTCCCTTTGTTTTAACTCGTAGCGTCTGCTTGTCTGCTTGTCTGCTTGTCGGCTTGTCGGCTTGTCGACTTTTCCGCAGAAAACGCTTTAGATCGATTGTTAACCCTTTTCTCGTGATCCAATCGAGCTGAAACTTTGCAGGTAGACTCGTGGCGACAATAAAAATGATGTAACAAATTTTCATTTAAAAATTTAATTATAGTATAATTTTGGATTTTTCGAAATTTTAATGGATTTTTCAAAATGGAAACCTTACAAATGAGAAAGGAGCCCGATGCGTGGAGAAGACGCGAAACCTGTTTCAACTAATCTTACCCGAACCATGAGTCCAATCAGATGGTTTTGCCGACGCCATGCCCCCCTATACCAATTATTACGTTTTCAATATCCTATAAGTTTTAAGGATAATAATATACATGGAATAGATTTTCCACATGAACTTAAAGCTAGAGGAATATGTTGATAGAATATCAAATTGGAAACAATACAAATGAGAAAGGGAGTATAATGAAAACTTGGTTTTTACGGGTTAGTTTTTAAACACCTCAGTTAAAATGAATTGATTGACTATAATGTCTCTTAAAAGTATAACGCTTATTTCTTAAGCATCTTTATGACGTAGGTATTGGAGGAGATGAAACTTCAAACCATCTTGAAATGGATTTGCTAAACATATTTTTATTCTTCATTAATGATTTAGTTTAATTTTTATGGATGCATAACTAGAACTTATGTTACAAAACATAATAATTTTCCAATTTAACAGCTTAATCAACGACTTTACTCAACTACCGAATATTCTGAGGAATTAGTATTAAACGAAAACACTAATTACCCACAACTTGAACTCGGCACGTCGTTACAAAATGGCTACACATACGCGCTAACACTTCTCGTATCTCTGTATATCTAGTTCTCTTAATTATGCCTTGGGTGTTATGCTGTTTAAAATTAGTTTTATAATGTTTATGGTTTTTTAAATTTTTTTTTTAGATAACGGTTGCAAATCGTATTTTAACATTTTTGTTATGTCCCTTTAACCGCAAGAATCAAAGAAAAAAATAATCGCAAGTCTGTAACTATTATATTAATCTTGGTGTGTGTATCTAATTAAATTACAAGTGTTGATCGTGAAGGAATGTTCAATGAAGAACTTGTTTCTCCACTGATTTTATGAATCATAAGATTGTAATAATTAGACACGTAGTTTTCATTTTTGTCACATGTATAATATTATGTCACTTTGGTTTGTTTTCATCGTGGCCGACACGACATTTGTAGGTCTATACAATCATCAGGTGTAATGAAATGGACTTTTTCTGCAACTGAGACAATTCGAAACACCCATTTGGTCTCGAAGCCACTATAAAAGGCTTATATGATGCGATCGAGACGAATAAATAACCAAGAGTTGTAATAAAAACTATTAAACGAACGAATACTGCATATTTCAGCTAGATAATACTGCATACTGAGGAAGGCAGAAATGTAATGAGATGTAGGTAGAAAGAAGTTTGTTTCGTAACTTAAGAAAATGGTTAAATGACCAAAATTCCATCCATTAACTGTATATGTATACATCATGAGAAACAATGAAATGGTAATTTAGTTACCAGATCTGCCGTAACACTCAACATTCCATTTTCATCTTCTGAAAAAATATACCTTGGTAAAACAGCCCAAAATGGATATATTATTTATTTATTTGTTTTAAATCGGATACGGAATACGTCAATATTATAACTACATATTTTCAAACTAAGCTGGCATGTGCTGAAAATGTGAATAATTTTGTGGTCTCCTACAATAATTCTCTAACCGACAAACTCGATGACTACATAGATCACTAAGAGTGAGTGTCTGACTGTTAGATTAACAAACAGGTCTGCGATCCATCTAATTGGTTTCAAAATATTATTATTGGACGCATCAAATTGTAATGCTATTTCTCGTAATAAGTAATTGTAAGCTGTAGCTGAAAACATCAAATATCTGATTCGAAATGACTTTGGGTTTAATTTTCAGATGAATCTTTGCTACATGGCGAGCTTTTACTCGCAGTTCTCGACTCTCCTGCACCCTGTTATTCGTACATTCCATATACTCGTGTTCCTGAGCAACAGTCTTCTAAAAGGAAAGCCACTGAGTAAGGAGGATTTTCTTTACTCGTCTGAATAGAAATGTAAAGCATTTAACACTGCGTACACTTGCACACGATGGTTGTGTTTTGACTATTCCTTCTTCGTTTTTAGGGGACCGATGAGGATTGACCGCATTCTTCGGGTAAGGGAGACCGCCCCATAGGAAGTTCGAGTAAAAGAGACGAATGCTGATAATCTCTTCCCGCGCAATTTTTGCAGCGTAATAGTTTCAGATTCTATAAGCTCGTTACATAAATCATTAGAATTATAAGTTATACCTTGAAAATACACATCACAGGTGTCCTTTGACTTAAAAAGTCAGGTGGAAATAAAAATATTAATTATGTTATCATTTTATAAAATCGGTACTATTTTTCTATTTAGATTTATTACTTAACAATTAATTTTATAAATAAATCTAACTTTTTTTTTCATTAGACAATAATTCAAGAATACGTCGGATAAGTCAAGAATACAGTGGATGACTTAGTAAGATAAGAAACATCGAAGATCGGATATACCAGAACAGGAACAGAATCCGCGAAACGCCTGATAGATGCAGATAAACTTGACATTGAAAGAGAGGACAACCTTTAAAAACTTCAAAAATCATGTTCATGAAAGGATGTATGAAAGTAGTTGAGGCAAGTGCGGTGTGTCAGGATAGAAGTGTGTGTCTACTCCTTCGAGGAATGGTGTAATATTAAGTTAGTTAGTTTATCTTTTATACAGGATTATCTTCCAATATTATATATTGGAAGATAATCCTGTTAGAGCAATTAGCAATCGACAACTGAAAGCGTCCCTATACAATCATCCGTATTCTGAACTAAGCAATATTGCTATCTTGACAGTTATTGTATAACATTGCGACGCCGTTTTTTTGACGTTTTATGTTTGGCAGGTTGGAAATTAATGAATTTTCAATTAATTAGAAAGCTCATTATTCGTAATTGTGAATAACTTAAAATTTGTTTAAGTTTTAGAGCTTTCTGATTGATTGAATTCATTAATTTCAAAGCTGTCAAACTTAAAACATCAATTTTGGCGGCAATACAATGTTATACATACATATCAAGATTGGGATAAAGATCTGACGTCCCAGTATTGCTATTTTCAGAATAGCACGGAATGTATCTATATGCAAGAACAAAATTTTACGGGAGAACAAAAAAAAAACAGTGCCATAAAAACCAGAATTTTAATTTTTTTTCTTTTCTAATATTCACATACCAATTATGGACATTAATTTGACTTTTTCTTTGTTTATTCATCTTGTTAAGCAATCCCGGTAGCATCGTTAAATTGTCTGCATCCGTTATATTTGTTATTAGATGAATATGGACTCCTTTTCCATGTTAGCCAACTTTTGAGGTTGAATTTCGGCAAGATTGAATTGAAAACATGAAAAATAAAATCCCGCACATTTTAAAACAATAAAATCACTTAGTGATCTGTTGTACTACATGTATATGGACCCTTTTTATAGGAACACCTTCAATTTGACGCGTATGAGAAGACGGATGAAGCGAGATTTATGAATATGAAGAATGTGAAAAAGAGGAATAAGTTGTGAGTAAAAAAGTTTATTCCTGTCTATTGCTCGCTGGTTTCGCTCATTTGTCTCTGTACCTGTGGTTTTCACCGGCTGTCAAATCAGACTATCCGCCGCGCGCATCACACGTACATAAAATAGTAAATGTTATTTTCTGGAATGTTGCCGCATACCCTCGTTCATTGACAGACTTCCAGGGTTTTCCAAAATCTTCCAAAGTGATTCTAACCATCTGGAAATCCTAGATTATGTACAGTTCCTCTCGCGACGTAGGTATTTGTAGTTTATCATTATAATTGTATTGTAAATATTTATTAAACAAAATCAAAACATCATAGATTTGTGATAAAATAAAAATTTATGTTTATCAACATCTAACGATGACACATTATTTTTTTTTTATATACGCATTGGGTGAATATTCAATCAATAGCCGCTACAATTGACATATATGAATTATTGTAAGGAGTATTCATAATTGTAATACTATTTGTCTAAGCCGTGAAAAAATAACAAGTCACCCCCCTATGGCTTGCTCGCTGCGTAATTCGGCCCTCAGATCAGATATCTCAATTGTACGGCCAAAAATTAAATGTTCCCAATAAGATAAGTTGACAATGTCTAACTTAATTGTAAAATACTGGACTATGCTATACCGAAATATTTACCGGAAGTAACGATTTATAAATAATACATGTACGTACTATAACAATAATAATTTAGTATTATTGATGGAGTTGGCGTTAACATTGCATAAATTATTCATGATGATCATTAAATTAGGTGAAAAACATTAACTTTGATACCTTTATGTGTGTTTAATAATATTTTTACATTTAACTACTTAATAGGGTCGCTCAGGTGGTTTGAGCGAATGAATGAGGAAATAATGGTAAGAAAGATATATAATGCAAGTGTTGACGGCGCCAGAAACAGAGGGCGAACACGGAAGACGTGGCATGACCAGATTAACCAGATAATGGAAGATGGTCCTGTTAGAAGCCTGTACAACCGTCGAGCTTGCATGCGAAGATGTATGAATGTAGATGAAACGAAAGTTGTATGTCAGGACAGAAGAGTATGGTGCTCTATCCTCTCTACTAATAACCTAGCCCCACGGGGAAACGGCGTGATGGTAAGTTAGTTAGTCAGTTAACTACTTAATTTTCGAAAGTAACAGAATCTCTCATCGACAAGTGAATTTTAATCATAAGCGTAAGTTAAGTTTAATACTTCACCTGTCGATGAGAGATTCTGTTACGAAACTGAAGTAGTATAACATATAAAAATATTATTATGCTCATGTACAGGTAACAAAGTTAATATTTTTCTCCCGATTCAATGATCAAAATAAAGTACTTTGTATGGGGACAATTCTCAAGTAACAATATAGAGTAACTCGATGATTTTTTTTATTTTTATTTGGGATCAAACAGTTGCGTGGTACAAGAAGAACAGATTATTTATGATGTAAAAAAAGATTTAGCCAATTATACGGATCCACTTGAACAGGTATTAGCGAGAGAAGTAGTAAATTATATACAATATTGTGTATATAACAGTGGTCAATAAAACAATAACTGTATAAATTCAATAAGCTAAAAATTTCAAGGAAATAAGTTCAAGAGGGGACAAAGGAAGGTGAGGAGGAAAGATGGAATGGAGATGGGATTAAAAACTGTGTGGTTATATTAAGGGTAATTACATAATATATGATCTATGTGCTGATGCTAGATTTCGAGTATATTGAAGTGAGTATTGATGAACAGGGTCTGTAGATAATTTTGCACTGTTCTGAGTACCTATGTATAAAAGTGCGCGTATTTCTGGTTAGTCTTTATTCTACTCGAATCGATATTCGTATATTCGGCTATTTTAAATAAGTAAATGACGTAGTCTATGTCTCTCCAAGCATCCGAGAGATGGATTTTAAAGGAAATGGATTACTAAATTAATAAATTATTGATAAATTTTAGGAATCGATTGTGTATCTTTTCAATTCTGGCGATATTATCGCGACATCTTGGATTCCAAACTCGGGAGGCATTTTCAACGATTAATCCAACATATGAAAAATAATGTGTTAGTAGCGGTAAGATTGATAAATTCCTTATAAACTCAATGTGTTATAAAGTGCAAAGTTGTCTTTATGTTATAATAATAATAACAATAATCCGAGAAAAATGTCTAGTTTTTACATTAGCAAGACTAGATATTTTTCTTAAAAGTTTATTAGTTATATTTCAAGTATAAAACTCATAAACGTCAAATTTCATGCTCAATTAGGAATCCCTAATTTATCGAATTTAGTAATACAGAACATTTAATTGTATTACTTTTCTATATTTGTATTACCAAGCACCAACATAAATTGTGTTCTAGCAGTTTTAAAAGGGGGTATGCTCTAGGCTGCCTGTGTTGATTGTTTTCTTTTTAATTGTTTTTCTCAGGTTTATGGTAGCAAAATGAGACAAATCCCCAGCACGCGTACTTAATCCATGTACAGACTTCAGTTATTTAATAACGGATCATTTTTCTCCATACAACCGCTCTAACGCGTTATGTCGTAACACATGGTTTTACAATCTTACCCAATACTCAATACAGTATTTATAATATGGACCTCCCCTAAGAAAGAGAATCCCACATTAGGATTAAAATACTAAAATAAAAAATTAGGGACATAATTATTTTTTAGAAATAATTTTATCAAAATGAGACAGGTAGGTATACAAAATCATTACTAGATTATTATTAAAGATATTTAATATTTTTATTTCACAAAACCTTTCAGAAAAATTTATTTGGCGAATACACAGCAACCTCAGTACGTTCCTTGCCGTAGTTATAAAAAAGAATACGTTAATTTATTGAATACTTATATAATTAACTTGTTTATTGAAAATATCAACATGTTTCAGGGCTAATGTTTCCTTAGTTAGGATACAATGTACTGTCAGGAAACATATAAGTGGTGAAAAAAAGTATATTTTTATTGATTATATTAATAATATCACCACAAAATCATTTTGCTCTTTTTAAATAAGTTTTTAAATTCTCATTAAACTTTACTACTCTTACTACTTTACTACTTTACCACTCTAGGAAAAATATTGTAGATACCTTTAAATTTTTACAGTTTTAAAACAGTACAAATTTAAATATGTATTCACAAAAAATTACTTCGCGCAATGTTCACCATATTCTTTTAATCAATTGAACATAATAATTTTGCTGTCCGTCCATCTGTCCGCCCGCCCGTCTATCTCTCTGTCTGTCTCCGTAACTTCGTGTAACGTCCATAATTTCGTTCAAATTCCGGCTAAAAAAAACCAAATTAAACGGCCCGAGATGGGGCTTGAACCCCGGGTTAGCAAATTGGAACCGGCCGCTCAACGCATGTTGCTACGACTTTGTGGACCCCAAGAAGATACTATAAATATATACCAGGGCTTAGCAAAGACGCGAACCATATCATGTTCCATTCAGCACAACCACCAGGGTTTAAAATAGTACATTTTTTAACTGCCGGCAGGGAAAATATTAAAATAATGTTCAAATATTTTGATAAAAGTCGTTATTACTATTTCATTGGTGTCGGCTATAAATAAGTAAATACTTATTCTTTAGGAACCAGCATATAAAATTCCATCATTTTTGACGGGCACGGGCTAGTATTATTTTAATTACGCGATATTTGTTACTTTGTTGGATCCAAAAAATAAGAAAATAAATGCAAGGAATAATTACTAACGAGCGATATTGAGAGTAATAAATTACAAGAATACAATGGAGGTAAATGTGGTTGCACAATAATTAATTATTCTATGTACGGCAGGCTTCCTATCTAACTCGTAATACTCTCTATTCTCTTCCAACTGATCACTTTCTTCGGAAGAAAAATGGATTAAAAGTTCTTCTAAAACCTTCGTATATTCACAATGCAGTTACTTCGTCGGCACTTGTTCACAAGCAGTAACTAAAATCATTTGATGATATAAAATAATACTATTTTATGTACAATGTTGATGACATTCTAAAAGTCATATTGTGGAAGGCATTGCGAATAATATTATGTGAAATGATAGCTCACAGACAAGAGACTCCATCATTTGAAGAGACAAAAGAATCGGCAATGGAAAAAGCTCCGTAAGCCGCGTCTTAAAGACGTTCTAAGAACTGAAAAGAGAAATGGTTGATAGCTAATAGTTCCATACAACTGAACCATGGCAAATGGATTTCAAGCATTCAAACGCTCATGATTGTATCGTCCAAAGCATAGGAAACAAATACAATTATTTGGAAAATTGTTGTTCTCACTCAAACAGTAACGCTGCCGGTACATTTTGTTTCTCGATATGAATAATTATAGGAATTTTGTAATAATAAGTTATAGTTTAAAACATATACAGGGGGATAAAAGCAGAGGCAGCAATATCCAAAAAATTTAAAAAAAGTTTTGAACGCCTTCAACGAGGATTATTAATTTAAAACGTACTGAATTCTTGATTAAATGTATCTATGCCATCCAAAAATATGTTTCCTATAAATTTATAAGCTATGTTTCCTATAAAATCTCTAGGTCAGTACACGACCGCGGAAGACGTGGCACGACCAGATTAACCAGATACTGGAAGATGGTCCCGTTAAAAGCCTCAACAAACGTTGAGCTTGCATTCGAAGATGTACGAATGTGGATGAGGCGAGAGTTGTATCTCAGGACAGAAGACAGGACAGAACCTTTGCTTTTATACCCCTCATACTATGTTCTTACCTATGGCGTGTCCCAATAAAGTGTATATAAGCATTGAAGGGTTTTAAATTCAACGAAAATTAAAAATAAATTATCCAAGATCGGTGGAGACCAAATACTTATTCCAATTTCAGAATAAATAAAATATATTTTTGGAATAACTTTCTAATTGATACATACAATTTGTTTTGTCTTTCAACTAGAAATTTACAGTTGAATGTGCTACATTAAAATATAAAAACAATGCACATTAAGCTTGATTAAATATTTAAAATTGAAATCAAATAATATAAATGTAGAATTTTTTCAAGTTTTCTGGTTTAAACTTTTGGTAAGGCAAATCAATGAAATCGCAAACAATAAAAAAAATATTTAGCATTCTACTTCAATCATTCTTTAACCAAAATTAATAAAGTTTATCTTTGACACGCCCTCGTAAACAAAAATCCACTGGCACGTTATCTGGAGAACACGAGAAGTACTCAAGGCTACCTAACTCTTAGTCTAATTTATCTGATTTTCATAAAAATAAATCCTCCTATCACAATAGCAGGAAAAATTAAGCCCCTCATCACTAACAACAATTTTTGAATTTACACTTCCCACTGTTTTTTTAGATTTCCTCGACGTAAAAAATTCTTGAGAGAATATTAATATTTTCTCTGTACTGAACAGTTATTTGAACTCTTAATTGAAAATAGAAAGAAAGAAACGAAATTTTATTATATACTAGCTGTCCTTACCCGGCGTTGCACGGGTTAAGGATTAAGTTTAAAATTAATTTGTGAGGGTAAACAAAGGCATCGAAAATATATAAACGGAGGGGAAGGGTTAAAAGAATAGGGGAGAAATATCGCATACGTAACCCGCCAGGTCCTAACGAATTAGTTTCCAAATTTTGAGGTCCGATCGGCCGAAAGATACAGATTTACCTAGAAAATATATCAGGGTAGGGAAGGAGGCAAAGAATAGAGGGGAAAGGTCGCATATATTACCCGCTGAGTCATTAAGAATAAGATTACAAATTTTTAGTCCGATCGGTCAAACGGTACAGATTTGCATCTAAAATATGTCAGGGGGAAGGGAAGGAGTAAAATAATAGGGAGGAAATGTTGCCTATGTTACCCACCGAGTCCTAAAGAATAAGTATCCAAATTTTGAGTCCGATCGGTCAAACGGTACAGATTTGCATCGAAAATATATCAGGGAGAGGGGAAGGGGTACGAGAATAGAGAGGAAATGTCACCTATGTTACCCGCCGAGTCCTAAAAAATAAGTTTTCGAATTTTTAATCCGATCGGTCAAACGGTACAGATTTGCATCGAAAATATGTCAGGGGGAGAGGAAGGGGTATGAGAATAGCGAGGAAATGTTGCCCATGTTACGCGCCGGGTCCTAAAGCATAAGTATGCAAAATTTGAATCGAATCGGACAAACGGTATGCATTTGTATAGAGAACAGACCAACAGACAGACATTGAGTTTTATAGGTATAGATATAGTCGTTATAAGAAAATATTTGCTTAGCATTCTGTACTTTGTAAAGGTTGGTACGAATGCCAAAAGATGATCTTTACCGCAATGTGAAGGGACAGGGAAATTTTAATTTTCGAACATTTGAGTGCTGTGACTCTTTAAACATGTGAATTTCTAAAAAGTGTCAAAGCGTATTTTTTATGGGCACATATCGGTACTGAACAAAATTTGTGGTCACCGTTGTAACGTTAATGACTATTTTTATCTATGGCGCGAGCCAAAATCAAGTTTACAGTTAAAAAAATAATTATTTTAATATTGACAGCTAGTAACATTGTTTTATTGTTTTTGGATTCAATTTCAAACACACTGCTATCGAGCACATCAGTCCACGCATCTTTACCTAATCTAGCAAACAATAGAACGCTTCACGAAATGGGATGAGTCGATTGGTTGTAGATTTAGTTTAACAATTATTTATTGCGAAGCCTGCCCGCCGAAAGTTGCCGGGCCAATCAGCGGCCGCTCGTAAATCAATTAAAAGGTATTAAGCGCGTGACGTCTCTATTACAGTTTAGTAATTCCTAATGCGGACATCAAAGTCCTATTTGAAATCCATAAATGATATTTATAGCGCGTCATCCCCGGGGAACACTCCCGCAAATTTGTTGGGACACCAACATTTTCGAGATTCTCTCACAGGCATCCCGCTTTATTATTTACAAACTAGCGTTTAGAGTCTCACGCAAGATTTACGGGGGAATACGGCGGGGATTGTTCCGTGTCCCGTGACAGATTTTGTCGACCTTGGAACTCATGCACTCTATATTTGTGTGGTGTTTATATTTCGTCTTCTTCTTCTTCTTCATTATGCTCTTGGCAGAGCAGTCGTGTCGCTGATAACAATGACACCACGGCCAAACTATCCGTCGCCATCTATTAGTGATCTCCCGCGGGAACGCGTTCCCTCGATTCTCCCTTGTGTCACTGGCCTCTCCATTACCACCGTACAAAATATATGTAACTACGTAATCCTGTCGCTTCCGTTATGAAACTAGATGGAGAAACATTACCAAATAATGAATCCTTTAAATATCTTGGGTCACTTCAGTAACGATGGGGGATGTGCAGTCGATGTAACAAACAGAAATAGTGTGGGATGGATGAAGTTTAGATCCATAACGGGAGTCCTTTGTGATCCAAAAAAGCTATCAAAATTAAAATGGAAAACATACCGGACAATTGTCAGACCGCCCTCCTCTATGACTCCGAATGTTGGACGATGCACAACACCTACAATGGGGAGCTAGAAACAACTGAAATGCGTATGCTGAGATGGTCATGTGGAGTGTCTTTAAGATTTAAAATAAAAATTTCACGCATTCGTGGAAGCCTTGAAAATATAAAGGATAGGAAATTGAGATGGTACGGCCACGTTAGTACCACCCGATTACATTGTTTTCCATGTAATCTCCATGGATCTTCTCATGGAGATTCAAAGAAAAACCAAAAAATTCATCCAGGACAGAATAACGTACACCCTAAAGACGAGAAAGCTGACCCAAACGGCCAACGATGACAGTGAGCTGGGATGAAGCCAGGGGGAAGAAGAAGAAGGAAATAATAACATGCTCCAAAATTATTAAAAATGAAGCTTTAAGTAAGCATAATTATCTTCAATTTTATTTCAACAAACATAACTTCAACAGGTTTTTATTGAGCCTGATAGATAGGCTTAGTGTGATGTAAGTGTATTTTATGTAGTTAATTACTTTTCCTTAATAACGATAATATGCTTCAACATGAAAGCCAACATTTATCTATTTGTAACCTATCTAAAATTTACAAATATTTTTTAAGGTTTATTTTAAATTTAGTATTTTTTTATCACCATAATCATCATTATAATCCCCCTGTCCTAGTAGGGTCGGGGGGCCTACTAGATAAATAAATGTATTCATTCACGTCACATGTGTAGTTTAGAGATTTGGACTTCGTACCGCCAGGCAATCTCATTCTCATCTCTTCTTCTTGTATCATGTTTCTGTGCTTGTTTATTAGTATATTTTTCTCTAATAAATTCTACCGATTTGATATTGTGAGGATTTAAAAAATATTGATCTGTGATGATCATTGAGTTCTTTCATCTTTGTACTGATTCGTGTAAACCTGTATTTCATTTACTTACCTAGAAGATAGAGCGCCGTTGTACTGACACACAACTCTCACCTTATCCACATTCATAAATCTTCGCATACAAATCGCTTCGACTGTTGGAGCTCCTAAGGCCGGTTGCACTTTGGATACGAATTATTACGTATGTATTTGTACGATTATTTTCTTACGTATTGAGCGCGCAAATTGATTGCGTCTTGCGTTGGTCACGATCAGTTACTTTTCGCATTTCTCCAATAACTTTGTGCCAAATGAATAAACTGTACCTTCTGGAAAACTCTCTTCTTACTCGTAGGCTGCTACAGCATCGTCGCCGTCGGCATCGTAGAACCAAATAGGTGAACGAAATATAATATACTAGAAGAGATGAATTTAGTTAATTCCATCATATTACGGCAGACTTAAATAATGACAAATTTCATGACTATCTATCTAATAGATTCACAAATACTGGGGAGAATCGAAATGCAACGAGAGCTCATAACATCGGAGAAATATTTAAAAGTTTTTTTGTTCGAAGTACATAATTATACCTCACCTTCATTAAACCAAATTATTTAACTTACAGGTATTTTTAGTTCTTTAGATATTCTCCGCCATGATCTGCGCTGATAGTTACGCAGTTGAATTGCTCTGGTCCCACTAACATCTGTGGTCATGTGTCAAAATGACAAAATTTTCAATATCCATCGTACGAAATCGCAAATATTTCTGAATAAATCCGGATCGTGTCGGACGTCGTTTCTGTACGTACGTACAGGCACAACTAAATCGTGTACAGTGTGCGATGTTCAATACTACTTCGAACGTCAGGAATGTACTTGCGTATTCGTACGTATACGTACTACTCAATTTCGTACGAAAACGCATCCAGTGTGCGGCCGGCGTAACAGGATCATCCTCCAATATCTGATTAATCTGGACATCCTCCGCGATCGTCCTCTATTTATTGTACCATCAACACTTCGTATATTTTTCTTACCATTATTTCCTTATTCATTCGCTCAACATGCCCAACATCCGAGCGACCCTTTTTTAATTATATTAACTACGCAAAGATCAGCCTTACATTCTCTCCTAACATCTTCATTCTTCACCTTATCCTAAATGGATTTGCCACATATAATTCTAAGTCTAAGCAATTTCATCTCCACTCTATTCAATCTAATTTCGTTCCTCTTCTTCTAGTTCAAGGCTACCTATTTCTTCACAATATTGTTCTCGTAGTTTTATTTTACAATACTAATAATTTTAGCACATTTTGCTACTCTAGAGTAATATAAGGAATAAGAATAACTAACCGCCTATTTAAAATGTAACAATAATAAAGTTATAAAATCAGATATTTTATAATAATGTCACGTGTCGTGGCTGCGGGAGGAATTAATGAAAACGCTGGAATTTAATAACAGATTTATTAATTACTGATTAATAAATATTATATGTAAAAAAATCACTTAACACTATTAAATTTAACGCTATCCTTTAAATGACACTATTCCGTAATTTATCACACGTAAATAGACACTTTATTATCGCTTTAAGTAAGTAGGAACTTCGCTAGAATATTTGCTGTCAAATTATCACACGGTTGGCCAGCACGGCCTCGCAGCTCGAGGCTCACTTCGCTTTTGTTTCGCTGTCAACGCGCCCCGACAACAACTGCTTTACTCCCGCGCGCGTCTTATTTATATCTGGCCAATGCTGGTATCGAACCTTCTAGGCGAATCCAGTGTTTGGGAGACGCTTCCGCGGCTTCTATATTTTTGTAGAATGCTTCAGATGCTTCCCGAAAGGCGTGGAACATTGTGAACCATTCTCGATTCTTCGATAGTGACCATTTCAAACAACTGTCACTTGACACGAGTGCGTGATTATTAGCCTAACTAACTAACTAACTAACTAACCATCACGCCGTTTCCCTGCAGGGGTAGGCAGAGAGGATTGAACGCCACACTCTTCTATCCTGGCACACCACTTTTGCTTCGGCCACATTCATACATCTTCTCATACACGTTCTACTGTTGTTGTGGCTTTTAACAGGGCCATCCTCAAATACTTGTAGTACCTGATCGTGACAGGTCTTTCGCGGACGCCCTCTATTCCTGTTGCCTTCAACATTCGCCTCATATATTTTCTTAACCATCCTTTCCTCGTTCATACGTTCCACATGACCAAACCATCTCAGCACTCCTTTCTTTATTCTATCTACCACACTACAGCCAGCATTGCATTCACTTCTAATTTGTTCATTCCTCACTCTATCGACCAAAGATTTTCCACACAAGCGTCTTAGTGACCGCATTTCCACCGCATTCAGTCTACTTTCATTCCTCTTTTGCCAATTCCAGGCTTCACTTCCATACATAAGGGTTGGCACTAGAACGCCATTATGTACCGCTAGTCTTGCTTCTTTTGACAGATTCTTATTGGCCGTAATTGCATTTAGTGCACCATTAACTTTGTTTCCCGCAGTTACTCTCCTTTCGATATCATTCTCAGCCTTGCCGTCTCTACTAAACATACTTCCCAAATACACAAACTCGTTCACTTGTTCTAAGCATTCGTTGTTTATAATTACATCACACTTAGTCACTCTTTCGTCTCTCTCGAATACAATCACTTTCGATTTGCTGACATTCATCAGAAGTTCACTCTGCATGCATACATCGGACATCCTGGATACCAAGCACTGCAAGCACATTATTAGCCTCGTTACAATAAATTCTGTTTGCATGTTTTCAGGGAGAATTTTAAAAATATTATACTAAATTATCTCTTATGCCCCGGTGAATAACGTCGCAAGCACCGAGAGATCAAGCAAAACGACTGTCGCCGAAAATCTCCATAAAAAACCTCAAATATGTATCTAAATATGTATCCCATACCTACCGCGAGAGATTGTTTCATTAATGCGCACTGCGTGGTGTAAAGAATCACAGGTATGCGAGGGCTAGACCAAACATTAATTTAAAATTTCCTTCCGCCGTAAGTCATAAAATGGCAATCATTGCTAACAATATGTCGTGAGGTAGTTCCCGGACCGCCGCGTATTCCGAGGCCCGCTTCACAAGAGCCGCCCGCTGGACCACCAACTGACTGCGAAAATACCAGTTTCCAAAAAATAATCGTCGGTTGCCTAAATTTGGTGATATTTCAAAGTTAATAAAAAAAAAAAAACATTTTATCGATATTTAAAATCGGCCACGTCACTACCAACGCGTACTTCACGACATTAATTTACACATTACGAATTTGTTTAAAAACGGTTACTTTATATATACATAACATAAAATGAAGTCATATAGCATTCATTTGCCTACTTACTGGAACGTGAATATCCATAATATAATTTAATTTTCGTAGATGCGAAGTTGTAGCTTTTCGTACTTGTGATCTTCCAAAAAGTGATGGATTCTTTTTTATAATAATAGAGATGCAAACCCGGAATGTGTGTCGCATCAATGTTTTAACATAGGACTAACTTGCCAGTGTCCCGGAATGGGGCTCGAACCACTGACCACCAGACTGGTGGTTCGAGGTTTTGACAGAATATCATTAGTTGGAATCATGGTACCCTGTTAGGAATATTTTTTTGGTAACTTTTTCATCAATTATTTTTCAATATTACGTAATTATATTGCAACCTGTGGTATAAAGACGAATTGAGTAGTAAATCTGAAATTTTATCAAATGAACCATACGCATACTGCGTTCTCTATCAATACCCTACATATTCAATGTCGACTTCCAATAACCACATCAGATATTCACTGTAACTTTTCTTCTTAAGCAAGATCTAAAAGATTATATGTTGTGTGAACAGTCAATGTCCACTGCGCTCATTCCGCGACGATGATGCCCAGGTTCATACAGGCCGCGGTTCATATTTTACAATCTATCGCACAGATCTAAAGCGCATGGCTTCCAAGGTCACATGACATTGCTCGACGCTTCGACTCGAATAGTATGAAAATCTTCTAAGGTTTTCGCGGCCGTTCAGGATCTTCTGAGTTGAGTATTCTGGGATATTCTGCCGTGCTTCTACGACCTTGTGTTGATGTTACGGTTAAATATTAGCTGGTAGTACCGTGTCGAAAACAGTGTGTGTCTATGTTTATGTATTACGCAGCAATACCGTGTCGAAGACTTGTATTGGCACGAGTTGTCTTGTGTTATGTGTGTGTTCCAACTATTGTCGGTTCACTATCTTTGCGGAATCCGCGATGAGATAGGTTTTGAAGCGCCAGGTACCAAGAGATTTTCAGTTTGAAACCTTCATCTCAATTATTAATGTTCACAGGGTGCTTATAGATCTCGGGTGGCTCCTTGACAAGACGTCCGTGGTGACCCAGAAAACATAAACTAGAAATTTGGCTATCAACAAAACTACGGAGCTTACCAGTGCAAGACGGGTAAGCGAAGGTTTCGAGCGATCGTGAAGCAGGCCTCGTGCGCGTTCCCGGGAGAGCTTTGCCCTGGATGCGGTATGCACAACAAAACGCGATTTATTATACGTCATGAAATGAAAGTAAAACACATTTTATTTGCTTTTTGTGCAATATCAAATATTTGCCGTGTGCCTCGCTATACCATCACACCTCTGAACGCTTTGTGGTTTCATTCAAATATGTATGTATGTAGTTTGATTCCTGTTTGTATGTAATTGCGTGAAAACATCGATATTTTTAAGGCGGTCGTCTGACAAAGTCAGCAAACTTCACAATTTTTTCTCTTAACCTCTCTTGCGTTTTTTATTAAATTTTGTCGGAAAGATATCATATTAAAATATATTCATCAGGTTTCATGTATGTATTTTAAATACGGATATCGTATTTAAATGACAAAAATTAAATTATTTAATCAATTAAAAAATTAACAAAACTAAGATTTTTTCCACCCTGTATATGTACTAAATCAGTTTCTTTCATATATTCAAACGATATATTATTAATTATTATTTATTTTATATTTATCTCCAAAAGACACACATCAAAAACAAGTTTGTGATCAAATAAGGACATTCGATTATATAATTTATTTATATTTAATAGTAAGTAATTACTTATTTCCTATCAACCTTTGAATTTTTATATCGCTCGATCATTTGGCAAAAAAAACTTCCATTTAACGAAGTTTAACGTAATCCATTTCATTCATGAGACCAGTCACTGTATAGGTTTACCTTCAGCGTTTGTCATCTGAAATGATCGGAAAAGGGAAAATATAGTTTCTCGACTCAACAGGTTGGAGCTGTGAGGAGCGAACCAGATTAACTGGTTACTGTAAATGCTCGAGAACTGTCAATATGTATTTATTATATCTATATGTCGTGGCTGCCTTTAAATTACCTGCATATATGTTTTTAATCTAAGAAGGAAATCGGACCAACCGAATCTCGCTTTTACAGCTTGTTTGATTTAAGTATTTTTTTTTCTTTACATATTTTAACCCTTCTAATATATAATTTTATTTAAGGATCTAGGGTCTTCCTTATTTCTTTAATTTCGTTGTATACATTATTCTACACGAAATATATGTGGATAATTTTAACCTCTAACTTATACCACCCTTGTAATACATAATTTTATTTAAGGCTCTAGGGCACTTCCTTGTTTTTTGAATTTCGTTGACATTATTATATTCCCTCGCAAATTTATTATTTGTACAAAAAAATTTGAATAACTTTTTTAATAAATTGAATTATTATAGTTATTACCCTTTGATCTGATCGGATTAAATGTGGCATGCAGGGAGCTATTATGAAACTACCTAAATGTTAATCATTTCCTCTGCTGCTATATTGCATGAGTATTTGCACTACATTTAGTATAAGTATATTTTTTATTTGTTATGATGTTTTTCTTTTAATGTTGGTACTGGGATATAATATATATAAAAAATTGTCTCGGTTTCTAAGTTGTTAGTTTTATAATGTAAATCATTGTTGTCCCACAAATAAATAAATAGATGGTTGTAATAATAGATGTAATAACAATATTTATTAAAAAGTTATAAAAAATTACCGTGTACGAAGAATTTTTTCCAGTATCGTGTGCATTTGTATTTAATTGAAAAATATTTCTGATAGATTCAGGTTTCAATTCAAAATTGTAAAAACTTTATTTAATATACTAGCTGTAATCCATCAAAAATGACGGAATATTGGTTCGCGTCTATGCTAAACCCTAATATATTTTTTTAGTATCTTTTTGGCGCTCCACGGAGAGGCAGCCACAGCAACATGCGTAGAGCGGCCGGTTCAGGTTTGCTGGCCCGGGGTTAAACCTTATCTCCGGCCTATTATTATTTTTTTAGCCGTGAATCCAAATGAAATTACGAACGTTACACGAATTTACTGAATTTATTTATCTTATATAAGGAAAAAAAATTGGACCGATGAAGACCTAGAAGAAAGTCACAGCGTTGGATGGAGTTGTTTCATGGAGGAGGCCTAGAGTCAGCGGAGCAACCCAACATGAGGAGGTGCATCACGGGTCACGTGTCTCGTTTGATGGAGGACACTTTATTATGAAGAAGGAAAAAATAATATCTAAAATAAAAAATAATATAACATATAAAAAATAAAATAATCATCCGACCAATTTTTGTCTTAAAAGATACTTAGATATAATTTGTGCTCGTTATAATTTACAATACCCGGGGTATTTAATACTTAGGTTGTCAATTAAATATATATTTTTTATTGTCAAAATAAAAAATCATGCTTTTTCAGATTTACCATCGCAATATGAACAATGTAAGATGTTAAATACTGTTTTTTTTTAATCTAGGCTGAGGATGAAGCACCGGAAATGCAAACTGCAACAGAAGAACATTATTGCAGCGTAATAATTGAGACATTCTCCGTCGAAAACTCTGCAGGAAAATAATTTTATAGTCATATAAAATACGGAAGAAATAATATTTTAAAATACGACTCTCTCTTGAAACCTTGTGCCAGAAAATGGGACACGTACCATTCTATTCAGTATACACGTAATGGCTAAAATGACAATGGCATGTTTTCTTACCTTTACTCATTAATTATATTCAATCACAACTTTATACAGGCACAACCGAAAAAGAATTTAGATTTATATTCGAAAATCCTCGAGAGATATTTAAGAGTACAATATTTGTTTTGGATTCACAAGGTGTCGATTGGATTCCGACTGCCTTTCTGTCAATATATTGCTGCTTTATATGACCCATTATACAACAACAAAAAAATGTTGCTCTTCTTAACTCTGATTGGGCGATGTTCCAAATTACATCCGACAATCTATGTATCATATATTATTTGATACTGTCGTAATTATAAAACCATTAATATATTATATTTCAAATATTGGTTACTTACTCCACACATTTACTAACTTTAATAATAATTGATGCAAGATGCAATTGATGTGTCGCACAAATTTGTTCAGTTTATTTTTTAATATATTCGTTACTTTACTTTATTCAACTTATTTTTAATCAACTAAATCATTAAGAAATTGTCCTTTTTTGTAGTGACACAAAGAACACCATTTGCATAAAGAATATAGTTTGATAATTGATTCAAGATCGAAATATGTCATACAAAATCCGTTAGAGTATCTTATATATTCATAATTGCACTTTATTTCACTTTTTACATTGAATGATGAAGAAATCACGCATTTTGATAGTGACATAAGGGACATTTTTTACATGCAGGATAAAATCTAAATTCTCAGAAACAGATTAAAAGAAACGAATCCTACCAAAAATTCCACATCGTATATTTTATCCCTGACTAGTAATTAGTACTTAAAATTCTTAGCGAGACATTTTAACTGAATCGAGTACTATAAATTTGAAACTTAAATCCCAAATATTTTTGGATGACATTTTCACGGTTCTTACTTCAAGGGCTTATAAAAATATTAATCAGTCGCGAACAATTAAAACATTTGGTTTTTGAAACATTGCTTTGATGCAGAAAATTAATTAATAATAAGTTAAAGGACAAAAATAAATTGATGTGCATGATTTCTTACCCAAAAATCAGAATCCTTGTTTTTATACTTGGCTATATGTGTGGTATAAAAGAAGCAGTGGGGCAGTAATATCCAAAAAAAACTTGAATGCAGTCATCGATGATTACTAATTTATAATGTACTGAATTCGAATAGAAATCATAACGTATAAGTTTAAAGAAAACATAATTTTGAAAGGGATAGATACATAAAATCTACAATTCATTACGTTTTAAACAAGTGATCCTCGGTGACTGCATTCAAAACATATTTAATTTTTTTGGATATTGCTGCCTTTGCTTTTATACCCCACATATCAAGTATCTATGTATGATTATATAATATGTTTATACCAATCATACTGTCCCCTCACTACGGTAATTATGTGTCAATATGGCTTATAGTTTTTGACATCTTGCAGTAAGGATTATTTGCCACTGTAAGAGAGTTTGATGGCTTCATCACGAATTTACTAATTTTTATATAGTGCACATCGTTATTTCTTTCTTCTTAATTTTCCTCCATCTCCATCATTTAACTAGTTAATTAAAGATTGCTTTATTTTTTGTGTTTTTTATTTTCATTGGCATACATAATTTAATGGAGTAAAATTGTGCGATGAAAATACCCATTATTATATTGTCTGTCTTTCGTTTGATTTGTAATTCTCATGTAGTTGTTCTCACTCTGTTGTCAATCTTTTAATCTTTGCATATAATTGTCGGAAATCGGCAAAACCCAAGATTCTTCTCATGTAGCCGAAACTCTTTATTTCACATTTTGTTAACATTCTTATTCTTTAGCAAGAATTTGGAAGGAAATATGCAAAATATACGCAATTATTTTAAGTACCATTATATACTTACAACACACAATCAGTAGGTACGGTGAATGAGGAGATGATTGCCGCCGCATTTAGGGATGGAATTAACTGTCAAGTTCATGGGGGTCTTTAGTAACACCATCTCTTTTAGTCTTTAAATTTGAAAAGAATAAATCCTCGAATACTTAATTGTTGTCGGTAATTTCTTTCATGAATATCGAGCAAATATAATATAAGGGCCGCACTGAATGGGTGATGGAAGCGGCTCTCAAAGTGTGCTGGCTCTCGTCTTGGAAAACCTTATAAAGGGGAACCTTCGAATTCTGGTGTATTGATAGACATTTCAATATTATGCATCTCATGCACTTTTTATTTGCAATAAATGTTGTCGATGTAATCGTAAATTATTATTAATATATTTTTACTTTTTAAATAGGTGTTCATATTTAATTCTTTAGATGCAAACAGAAATAATATTTGATATATTTTTACATTTACAGCGTCAATTACCTTATTTAATTAATTAATTATTACACTGTTATATTTTGCTATAACTTTGTGGTTATTCATCATGAATATAATTAAACTAGTTAACTTTGTTTACACCACTAAAATTTATTTGGTAAAACCAACCGGTTTCGGAAACGAAGTTCCTTCGTCAGGGTTTACTTAATACTAGTATTAAGTATACTAGTATTAAGTATACTAGTATTAAGTATACTAGTATTAAGTATACTAGTATTAAGTATACCCTGACGAAGGAACGTCGTTTCCGAAACCGGTTGGTTTTACCAAAAAAATTTTAGTGGTGCAAACAAAGTTAACTAGTTTAATAATAATTCATTATTAATTTCAAAAAATGTACGAGCATAAACAATATTGATTATTTTTATCTTTAAAAATTGTTCCATTAAATAAAACATGTAGAATAATAACCAGTTGTCGGGGGGGATTGCGAGGAGGAAAATGACAGGGGCATTCCTTTACATATTTTACTGTACGTCCGTTCTGATCGAGAAAGAGCGGTATCGAAATCGGTTAACGTCATTTATACAAACTGTATTAATATTTTTAAAATATGCCTACTTGAATCGATGTAAAAAAATGAAAATAAGGTTTTTGACGAGTCTTAAGTGACTTGAAACACAAGTAAAACTCAGTACTTCTTGACACGATGACCAATTGCTGCTACATATTTCTGTAAAGTTAGATAATTTTATCAGTCCAGTTGGTTTTAAATTTTTTCTTAGCTTCTTGATTTCCCTCAGATGGCTGCGTTCGTCCAACTATTGTGTGTTTTCCGAGCAACGCCTCTTATCACCATGTCATATTTCATTTTATTGGCATACTCAATTACGTATATCAACCGTTACATTATTTTACCTTATCCACACATCTCTTTACTTGTGTATTAATAATTGGCAACCCCGAACTCTCTTAAATGTGTCTCAGAATCCCATTGTCAACGCGTTCAAAGGATATATTTTATTACGATAATACGCGAACAAACTACCACATACATTCATCACTGCTTAGACTACACAGATTGGGCAATAAGTACAGTGAGTTTGTAAACGAATTCCATGACTACTATAAAGAGAAACATGTCTTCAATTCTGAGACAGTGATAGTTTCTATATTAAAATCACTGTTTTACTCGTAGATTTGTCGACTATTTAATATTTTACATCAAATAATGTGGTGTATGAAAGCAAAGGCAGCATTATTCAAAAAAATTGAATGCAGTCATTGAGGATTGCTAATTTATAATGTACGAAATTCGAGAATTTATAAGAAACATGGCCTATAAATTCATAATTAACAAGTTTTAACGATTTTGAAAGAGATGGATATTTAAAATAGGTAGGTACATTTTAAATTAGTAATCCTCGAAGACTGCATTCAAAACATTTTTTTATTTTTTGGATATTGCCACCTTCGCTTTTATACCCCACATATAATATTTTATTCCATTGATCGTTGCTTTTTTCTTATCATTTGCTGAGTTTTTTTGAATGCGCTTACTATATATCAAATGAACAATAAAAATCTCCGCAACATTGGCCAAATGTCGAAGTTGTTTGACGGCGAAAAATGTAGGGAACCGCTGGCGCTCGCTGGTGGCGGCCGCTCAGGTAGATCGGCACGAAAAAACAAAGGTAAAGAAAAGTCTGGAACAAAAAACATCCTGGAATGTGCGACCCGCGGGCCGCGCGAGGGGCGGCGGGCTGGAGGGGTGTAACGTGAGGAAGTATGGATAAGCCGCAACGGTGAGCGGCTCCACACACACAGCCTCCGTGCGGGCCCGCGTCCCGGGGAGACCTGCGCGGCGTTGCCCACTTTTCACGCTACATAGCCGCGTCGAGCTTTCAATTCTTTCAATTTCGATTCGTAACAAACTTAAATTTATCGCGCACATATTATTACGTTTCACTAGCCGTACACCCGTGAAAAATCACGGAACACAAAATGGTTCGCGTCGTTCGAGAAGCGGTTTTAGCAATGTCGCTAGCGTTCGAGGTTGTCGCTCTACTTCTAGCCGTATTTCGTTTTATTATCCGCGAATTCTGTGCATTTGTAATCTGCAAAAGGCTAATGATACAGTTATAAGAGGAAGGTTATGGAAGGTACTCTCTGGTTACATGGTGAACAGTAAACTTATGCACGCAGTTGCATCCCTTTGCGGGGGAGTACCGCGTGTGTAAGAATCAATGAATCATTCACACCGTGGTTTGATATAACAAAAGGTGTCAAACAGGGTTGCGTAATGTCTTCATAGCTGTTCAATTGTATACGGATAATTGTGTAAAAGAACTGGAATGTATGAATGTAGGAGCGAAAATTAGTAATTTGATTTTATGCTGTTTATTATACGCGGATGATGCAGTATTAATGCCAAATAGCGAACAAGACTTACAAAGTCTAGTAAGCAGGATGTATGATGTATGCAAGGAAAATGACCTTATTATGAATGTAAAGAAGCCAAAAGTGATGGTATTCGAGAAGGAGGAAAGTAAGACAACGTGTGAAATACTAGTAGGCAATGAATGTTTGGAACAAGTAGATGAGTTTGTGTACTTGGGAAGTATGTTCGATAGAAGAGGGAATGTTAAGAAAGATATAGAGAGGAGAGTGACTGCCGGGAATAGGGTGAAAGATGCTTTGAATGCAATAATTTCTAATAGAAATATGTCTACCGAGGCAAAACTAGCGGTACATAATGGAGTTCTGGTACCGACACTAGATTGAAACGAAAGTAGATTGAATGCAGTGGAGATGAGATCCCTTAGACGTATGTGTGTCAAATCCATGTACGATAGAATAAAGAATAAAGATATTAGGAATTAATGTAAAGCTGATCGTAGCATAATACATAGAATAAAAATAGGGTCGCTCAGGTGGTTTGGACATGTTGAGCGAATGGATGAGGAAAGAATGGTAAGAAAGATATATAATGCAAGTGTTGACGGCGCCAGAAAGAGAGGGCGACCACGGAAGATGTGGCATGACCAAATTAACCAGATACTGGAAGATGGTCCTGTTAGAAGCCCGAACAACCGAACAACCGTCGAGCTTGAAGTATGAATGTAGATGAAGCGAAAGTTGTATGTCAGGACATAAGAGTATGGCACTCTATCCTCTCTGCCTACCCCCACGGGGAAACGGCATGATGTTAAGTTAGTTAGTTAGTTAGTTATCCGCGATTTTGAACGAAATTACGGACTTTACAGAAAGTTACGGACAGACAACGAAATTGTTACGTTTGATTATTTCTTATCCATTTATGATTTATGGAACATAGGAGATAATCGAACATAATATATTCATTGTCCGTTCGTCTATCTGCCTGTCTGTCTGTGCGTCCGTGACTTCGTGTAACGTCCGTAATTTCGCTGGAATTCACGGCTAAAATAAAAGGAGTTAAACGGCCTGAGATGGGGCTTGAAACCCGGGCCAGCAAACCTGAACCGGCCGCTCAAAGCGTATTGCCTTTCCGTGGACCGACAAAAAGATACTATAAATATATATACCTACTGGGGCCTAGCAAAGAGTGTGCGAACCAATTTTCCGTCATATTTGACGGGTTATTGATGGTTTGGTTTAATATTTTTTAAATTCTCACAGGAAACATGCCGACAGTATTTAGCACAAAAAAAGATTTGACTTTAAAACTTTACTATTATTACATATTTAATAGGCGGTTCCTTTAGTACTGCAGCAGCGTAGGATGTCAAAATTGTTAGTAGTGTAAAATAAATCTGTGAGAACAATATTGTGTAGAAATAAGTAACCTTGAACTTTCAGAAGAGGAACGAAAGTAAACTGAGATTCCTGCTTCGGAAAACTCCTTAAGAGACATTTTCTTCTTCTTCATCATCAGCCTTCGTCTTTCCACTGCTGGATATAGGCCTCTTCCTTCTTTTTCCATTCTTTCCTATTGTTTGCTAATTGTAGCCATTTCTTTCCCTCCACAGCGACTATAATATCATCGGCCCATCTCTTTTGAGGTCTTCCTATGCCTCTTTTATTCTCCCAAGGTCTCTATTTCAGAACTCTTGGAGGCTATCTTGTAGCATCCTGCCTTGCAACGTATCCTGCCCATTGCCATTTTAGCTTCGCTATACGATCCATGATATCCACTACTCTAGTTCTGCGCCTAATTTCGTAATTTCTCTTAGGCTTACTCCAAGCATGGATCTCTCCATGGATCGTTGCGTGCATTAGAGCTTTTCTACACTTTTCTTTATAAGGGCCATAGTCTCCAATCCATACGTCGTCACTGGCAGTACGCATGATTCAAAGGCTTATCTTTTTAGGCTAATTGGGATCTCTTTGTTCTCGAAGATATGTTTTAGTTTGCCAAAAGCAGCCCAGCTCATTCTTATTCGTCTTGGCAATTCTGATGTTTGGTTTTCTTTGTTCATTTTTATTTTGTGTCCTAGGTACATATATTCATCTACGATTTCAATATTATTATCATTGATTGTGGTGATTTTTTTCTCTGGACTCAAAATTTTTGTTTTCTTTATAATCATCTTAAGACCGACTTTTCTCGAAGCTTCGTGTAATTCTTTTAACATTATACTTAGTTCTTTGATATTATTACTTACAACTACTAAGTCTTCAGCAAATCTTGGGTGACTTAAATATGTGCCATCTATCTTCACACCTTTTTTATCCCAATTCAGGGTCTTAAATATATCTTCTAAGGCTAACGCTAAGAGTTTATGCGAAATTGTGTCACCTTGTCGGACACCTTTTTCTATTTTTATTCTTTCAGTTCTAGTGTCATCATCAATTACAACACTCATAGTTGCATTTTCATATATAAAGTTTACTAATCGTATATATCTAGAGTCTACTCTCGCGTTTTGGAGTGCTTCGATGATTGTCCACCTTTCATTTGAGTCAAATGCTTGTTGGTAGTTGATAAAAGCTAAGTGTATAGGTATATTATACTTAGAGACATGCAACAGATTTATATCTAAAGTGATATTGTTCAGCAAAGCGGTAGCTCTTCCAACAGATATAACTATCGGCAGGTTGGTCCTGTATATTGAAATGTAAAACTATCTATGATAACGCTATCTTAGGTAATTATATACAAACGAATATTCCTCATTATTTCAGAATTATTGATCATGCCGCGCAACAATCAATAAAAATACATAACCAAAAACATATTCCTTCTAGTCTCTAAACTATTGCAGCCAAATATACCCCGGAGAAACTCGATTGGCTAGAGATAAGGATTTTGATTATCTTAGAACGTCCTTTTGAGCTTTCTCCACCAGAGAGCTTATGTGTACAAGAGAGTTTAAGCTCTTGTGGCCCCCAAATCATCAAACCACTCTCGAGCCTACTTCGCATCAAGGAGTTGTAAAGGGTTCTCAGTATACGGATACTTTCGTTATTTTCAAAAACCCTGGCAATACGCAGAACGAATCCTCTATCCTATAATGCAAATTTTCAATACATTATCCCACTGACCATCTGTATGTAATCGTGAAACTTTTCTGCTTACCTTACATCAGCAGCTCAATTAATGATCTTATTTTATTTATTATGCCAAATTATCATTATAAATATTAAAATTATTTCAATATTTTATTGGAATGCTGTAACTAGAGGATCAACTTGGGATTCAAATCCTATTTATTGACGTTTTCTGCATACAAAACTAGACATTTTATTATTATTACCCGAATTATTTTTTTAGATAGAGTGACTGAAAATGGTAATAATTGGTAGGAATATAAAGGAGAGAAAAAGAGAATAGATTAAATGTGTTTAGTGAAAAGGATGATATTTTTAAAGATGTTCATAAATTAATTTACAATAATTTAAATCACTTTTTGGAAACAAATCATTCTTTTGATATTAACAACGGTTTATAAATTTTACATATAAAAAAATAGGATTACAGTTACATAAATTAAAAAAAGTGTCAATAGCAAATTAAATATCATAATAAAATAAATAACTAAAGTTTGACAGTGAAATTTTCAGTTAAATATTTTTCTTTCATTTAGTTTAAATCCAAATCCAAAACAAATATTAGAATTACCGTCTAGGGTAAAAGATAAGAAAAATAAACTTATAAGGGCGCTTTAAGCCTGTGTTAAAACAATCCGGCAATAAACTTTTAGTTTTATTTATTTATTTCCAAAAATATACATATTTTACAATAAGCTTTAAATTTTATGCAAAATATAAAAACACGTAATAATATGTAACATTATATACAAGATAAGAGTTATACAATCCCATTTAAGAAAGATCTTGAATTTATCGACATGTATATAAAACTTTTAATCATGATAATATAACGCGTTACAATAATATCTTATTTAAAATGAAATTGATTAAATACAAATTAGGAGAACAAAAGTATGTAATTATATTGAAGAGTTTTTTTCATTTTAAAACCTCATTTTTATAAATACGAGTATTTATATTTGCTGGTTGATTTTTTAATTGCTTTAAGGAGTTTCTTACGCAGTCTAGAAGCAATGTAAGAAGCATGTGTCTATCATATTCCTAATTTAGATCTTTTTTACATTGTAAGAATTCGTGTTAAATTCGAATTCGTATAACATTTCGGCAAAGGGTGGCAGAATAGCAAATTACCCGAGAAGGAAATGGTCTACACACGAGTTCATAAAACAAAAGACTTTTAAAGGATAAAATGATGCAAATTTTAAATCTACATTACTTACTTACTTACTTACTTACTTACTTACTTACTTACTTACTTACTTACTTACTTACTTACTTACTTACCTACCTACTTACTTACTTACTTACCTACCTACTTACTTACTTACTTACCTACCTACTTACTTACTTACTTACTTACTTACTTACTAACTTACTTACCTACTTACTTACTTACTTACCTACCTACTTACTTACTTACTTACTTACTTACTTACTAACTTACTTACTTACTAACTTACTTACTTACTTACTTATTTACTTACTTACTTACTTACTTACTCTTCCGCGGTCGCCCTATCTTTCTGGCACCATCAACACTTGCATTATATATCTTTCTTACCATTCTTTCCTCATTCATTCGGATGACAATAATGATACTACCAAATCCAACCACCATAATTACTAAGACCTGAACTTCTTTTGTGATTAAATTTTTTTTACTGATTTTTTTTTATAAATATCGTAGTAAATTATACATCATATATTAATTAATAATTTGAACTAAATTATTGTTGTTCAAACGTGGTGTAAACTTTGGGTGCACCAGGCAACACTAAGCCTTTGAGCGTTGAGTATCAAAACCTACCCAACCACCATTTTTGTTTTTTTATTTTTATTTTTTTAGATTTGAATGTTAATTACATTCTCTAAGCTTATTTCTAAATGTTATATATTAGTAAACTATCATAACAATCTGAAGTTACCGCGTGTTTAAAATCAGCTTGAGTTTCAAAACAACCGAAATTCGAAATATCCAAATTCATTAGAATAAAGTACAATTACTTGTTACAATGTTTAATAAAAATTTCAAAGGCGTGCAATAACATTTGTCGCGTCTCTTCGAACGCCGCCACATTTCTTTTCAAATACACTACACGGATGATCAGTCGATCCTTTTTCTTTGCGATACGCGCAGTGTGGCGCCGGCCTTAAGGTCGCTTTACTCAGGTTTTCACGGCCGTTCAGAATCTTTTGCGTGTCGTTTTCTGGGATAGTCCGCCGTGAATGTCCTACATTGCAGGATCTATCATCAGGGCTGATGTGAATATTTTACACTCTTTAATTGCTTAGAATTTTATTTCGCTATACCCCCGATTATGCAATGAATATATTTATTTTCTTAAACTTTAAAATTAACCTAAATCCAAATGCTTAAATTTTCAAAGCAACCTAAATCCATTAATGGCCAAGGTTTCCAAATTGTACTTAACTCCATTTTAAATGTTGAAATGTTTAAATTTTGGTTTACGTTATGTTTTTTTTATTTTTTATTCCTTATATAATTACTTATTTCATCTTATTCATGTTCTAAACGAGGTGTAAAATAGTTTTTTGATCTGCCAATAAAATGGTTTTTTTTTGCAAATCGTCGTGTTAGGTAGGTTTTGGTATTCAACTACTCATTTGTAAACTGAATCATATGGTGATATGCTTCGCAGTCACCTAAATGGGCGATTGACTGTCCTTGTAGACGTGCACTCCAGCCGAGCCGCGGCGGCCCGAGTGGCGCCCCGGGGACCACGTGCAAAGACGCCCCCTCCCGTTTAAAATCATGTCATCGATCATGAACAATCCCACACCAGAAAAATTTAAAAATATTTATATAAACATCTAGCGGTTTTCAAGGGATCGTAAAAATGTGAATCAAAAATTTAAATGAAAATGATTTATTATACACCTCACGATGTATTATAGTTTACCGAGATCCCGAGTTATTTAATATCTTTTTAGCTTATTTATCTTTCATATTAATGTGATTTGGAACGAACATTGTCATGTAAAATAAGTCGTCTCATAAGCAATAATTTTTAATTTTTTTTTTTGTAAAATGCTCTTTAACAATGTCATATATGTACGTACAAAGGATAATAGTTTAAAACTCTCATCAAAAATACGGCGACATCTGTGCTGGTTTATGGGAATGACAAATTTCGACCACAGCTGGCGGTTATTAAAATGTATTTATTATTATGTTACCCTAAATATGTTATTAATGTTTTCCTAAAATACTTTGGGGATAATATATATTTGATTAATTATTTTTCCCTGGGGATAAAATCCAGTATTGTGTTCTTGAAAATTTTGAACGTGCTCAAAATATTCCGAAGGTTAATTACTTCACACATCAAAGACCTACGAAGTCGTACATAAACTTTATTTTCTATTATTTTTACACACATTTTATCAATCATATAAGATACGAATATTTTACCTATGTATGTGTATCGCACCGCACATGTTTTACGAGTATTACTTATTAGCAGAGAGCAATCGGCTATTTCCGACTGCGGTTGCTAAGCCTTGTGGGCGGTCACAATCATTATCTTTGAAATAAATAAAACATACATTCAATACAAATGTATTGGAGTTGTGCCCGAGCCGACAACATCGTCTTGAGTTTTATGCAGGCAGTGCTATGCTTATAAATTCCACATAAAATAAAGCAGTTTTATTCTTAAATTTGATTCATTTTCTGTACATGTTGTGAATTTGATTAAAAAAACTGATTATATTTAATTCAGATCAAAGAAATTTGAAAAAACATATTGCAAGTACGTATGAATGATACCATGTTATAAATACTAACTCTTAACAGGTTATATTCTTTAATCGGACTCACATCATTGCGACGGTGTTGTATATAATGATTTTCATATTTTTTATCAGGTTCAAATTTTCTGTTAAATTTCAAGATTCTGTTATCTTAGTATCTCTTCTACAATCAAAACATAAGTCTTAATACCCGTCGGAGGAACAAAGAACTATGTCACACCAATGCTGCATTATGAGGTCGACGACTGGACGTTAAAAGAAGCCGCCACCACCGAAGCTGGAGGCATTTCAGACGTGGCTGTATCGAAGAATCTTTTGGATTCGCCAATATCAACGAAGATCTATTTAAGACGCATGAAAATTCAAGAGAACTAACAATTAGAGTCATTCGGGGTAAGAGCACGTATCGCAGAGCTAATATCTCCGCGGTGAGAGGAGGAAAGGAGGAAAGTGTTTATGACGAAGTTAGCTGCGAGCGAGCGGCCATATTGAAGCCAGGCGCTAAGTTGCTGTGCGGCGTTTTTTTGAAAAAAAAATCGAAAAAATTAAATTTCATAGCTCCGCACGTAGTTTTTTGTTTCAAGGAAAATTTTATAACCTCTGTGAACACTACATAAACGTGTTTTAGTATTGTAATAATATTAATGAACTTTTGTTATGAAAACATTTTTTAGGTTATCTCTTGAACATGTGTGTTTAAAGGAAGAATATTCAAAAAATAATCTTGTGGGGTGGGAGCGGGGTCAAGAGAACGCAAAATGGTTTCATGAAGAGTGTACTGCTTATATTCGAGGAGCTTATATTTGTGACTTTTGCGATGGTTGTTAAATTGTTTCATTAATATTAGATAAAACTATTAATACGTTTATTCTTTGCGTTTCATATTATTGATTTTTTAAATATTTATCTTGATATAAATATAAATGATGTAGGGTAACGCATAACAATCTCACAAGAGAAGTGATTGTAGACTTTGAGTGTGTTTAATAAAAGACTTCCAAATCTACTTCATTAATTTATTGAGTATTGTATTTCACCCAATTTTCCTTGATTTACTTCATTGCGTTCATTTACCCCATATGCGAACTTTTACCCGCCAAGCTGCGTACCGTTACCCGCATTAAGTGTCAAGAGTTCGCATTCTGACCGAGCTTCATCATTGTCTAATTCTCAGAAAATTATATACTTAGCTAGTTTATACACTTACCTACTTATTTAGTAAAGCATAAGACGCTCTAATTATCACTATTCTATTACATTTATTACATTATTTTTGGTGGTAGCCAAGAAGGGCTAAGTACGTGCTCTTGACCCTAAACTAATAACTCTACTATCTAACGAATTTTATAAGCGCCACGATTTAGGGCTTGCCCCGGACCCTGGTGCACCTGCAGCCGAGTGAGGCAGACGCTGAAGCACATCCTCTGGAGTTGCGCTCTCTTGAGGGATGCCAGAAAAGATAAGTTAGACGATTTAGAGGCAGCAGCAGATCGGGGTTCTGTATGGAACTCCGATCTGCTAGGCGGCGCTAGGAACCTGGAACTTTTTAGAGCTTTTACACGGCTTTGGGTCTCCAGGTGGGAGATTATCGGGAGTCCCAACAGCTATTCGGACATTAATGGATTAGTGCTTTCGCTGCTCCTGGATTATATGTGCTGGCCGTGGCGTGTGCGCGTAAGTCAAATTATGTTTTTATTTCTGTGCTGTCCCCCCTTTTTATCCCGCAAGAGAGTGCTCTCTTCCAGTCTCCTTAGTTGCCCCGGTTTGTTTTGCTCCTCACCCGTGAATTATATATTAAGTTTTATTTTTCTTTCTCTATTTATGTTTTTGTAATCTTTTTATAATCTGTGTTTAACAAAGAAATGAATAGCCGGGACAATGGAGGCAAATTTTGTATCGCAGCCGTTCGGCCCACTTGTTTTTTACAACAATGGGTCGCACCGTACGGTTGCTTTTAGCATTAAAATATGCCAACCAGGCGGCAAATGAGAAGAATCGATAAGCGATTTTGCCTATAAATTGATCGTGGGTAAACGGTGGGTCTGCTCTTATCATCTAACGAATGAATGCTGCTTAATTTAAAATATGTTTTATTTTACTTTGTAATACACACACACAATATGAGTTATTAAATTACAACTATAGTTTCGAGAGGAGCAGTCCCTCTCATCATCAGGTATAGTTATTACCTGATGATGAGAGGGACTGCTCCTCTGGTAACTATAGTTGTAATCTAATAACTCATATTGTGTGTGTATTACAAAGTAAAATAAGACATATTTTAAATTATACTGTTGCACCTCGAAGTATCTGCCAAATCTTTCAATGAATACTGCATACTTCAAAAACGGGGAGCGAACAAGAGGGTAAAAAGTGGTTATATTGACCTCATCACTTCAGAATGTCGGTCAATTTCGATCAAAATTTCGGTCAAAAAATGTTAGAGATATTATACATTATCTTTGTGAGACGGGTGAGTGGCCATCTCCTTCCCGCCTAGTTGGGTGGCACCAGATGAATTTGACCCGCCGTTTCACATAGTCGCTTACTAAATTCAGGGAGATTCGGATACTGGCATTAAATTCTTCTTACCAATACAAGTGAAGTCCCCACCAAACATCAAGACCTTATTTGTCTTCTTCTCCATCTTCTTCTTTAAAGGCCTTATGGGACTAGAGCGCTATCCATCTTTAACTTAACCTAACCTAACATTATCTGTCCATCTCCGTAGATTTTTCTCTTCGGTCTCGATCTTGTCAGCATGTGTTTGAGGACTTTATGCGTGCGGTATGTGATTTATCTTGCATAAGATAAATTACATACCGCATCCTGGTTACCAACTTTTGTAAAAAACAGCACAGGAAGAAGTCCTTCTCCTCAGTAAGATGACTCAATTGCAACTCTTTCTGTACACAGGTACACAAAGTAGTCTTTAGATATCCTCTTCCTTGGATGCTGATCAATAAGGCTGTCATATCTTCGCATTATGTGACCGCACCACCGGGGTCTGACTTCTATAGGCAAGTCTGTCTGTTGTGGGATCTTGAGTCAGCGTTTCGTTCGCGTGCATTCATAATTAATAACCATCAATCATTATCAGCATTTGATCTTCATAAGAATGTTAAATACCGGGTGAATTCCAAGACGAAACATCTTCATTAACTCCCATACAATAGGTCGCGCTCCGGGCTCTCGTTAAATACCAGTGTAATCAGCAAAAAGTTAATTAATACTTTGCACCAAGCCTTTGACCTCTGCGATACAATGAATTAATTTTAAATATGGTGGAGATTTTTTGTTGACAACTGACTAACTCAGAAATAATATGTCGCTATTACATACCCAGTGATAGTTATTAATGGTAGTCCTGTCGCGAATAGACCGCTGTCCAAATCCGATATTTAATAATGTTTATTTTTTTATAGGGAGCTACCGGCACATATTAAAATCAGGTAACAAACGAGTATCGAAGGTCCACCTTACAATTTGTTTATTTATTTATCTTGAAGAGCCACTCATTTTACTAGGAAGAACCTGTGCCAAGATAAGCAGATCTAACAATCTAGTGAGAACAAAACATTTTATAAAATTAATTAATTTTATATATTAATATAGATATTAATATAAAATATGGATAGAAGAAACAAGTAGATATTATTGAATAAAAAAGTATAATGTCTTAGTAAAGTCGCGCTTTATTGCAAGAATACGTTTTTTACTTAAAAGGCTTGGTTTGGAATAAAATTTAAAAAATATGTCTACAATTATGAAAATACGTTTTTTTTCCTAGACAATTATGCAAGAATAAATATTTTAACTGCAGTATAAATGTGTTTTAGAAATACGTGATGGGGTATCTTCTTCTGCTGTGACCCATTCCTCTCTCCTAAATAACTAGTTAAGTTCGTGTCTGTACATATTTTATTCTCTGTGGTTTGCTCTTTATTTATATCGTACGCAGTTAGGAGCGCGTAAATAACTGTTTCACACTTGTTTCATCATGATCGGCTTACGATTCACAAGCTACGGCGTCCTGGAGTTGACTGAGCTCTGATATCTCGCGCGAGACGTGGAAGGGAGCAGGCACGGTTGATGCAATCTAAATATATTTTACGTCTATCTCAATCCATTGACACCATTAACTTCCACCCGAGTCACGCACTTTCTGAGATAATCATATGTGTACCTATTTTCGTGGCGGTTAGACATTGAAAATGCGCCTCATATGTACCGTTTATATCTTTGTCATGTCTACCTGTTAATTTATTTATAAAAAAAATTTAATAATTATTTTGAATTTCTTTTTATCTTTGAATTGTTTGTTTGTTCCTCCTGCCGCAGTGATACCATCTAGGCCTCTGTCTGGCGTGGTTCATTATTTATTTCAATGTTTTATTTGAATACATAATACATGCATATATCTATAGCACCCACCGAAAGAATTCATTATAAATTCTTCATATTTTTACTTAACTTTAACAAGTCACTCATGAAAATATTGCTAACTTTATTAAATAGAAATTTCATCCTTTTTTTCCGAAATTAATTCACTCTCAAATTGGTTTTTATACGTCAATTACAACAATGTCAGGTTTGGCTATCAATTCACGTTGATCATTTAATTGGTTGAAAAAATTACCTGCGTTACTTCTACATAAGTTTAATAATAATTTTATATTTTAATAGACAATTAAAATTAGAAAGTAACGGAATCTCTCATCGACAAGAGAAGTATTAAACTGACTACTTTCAAGTATATAATTTTTACCTGGATTAGGTGAAAATATGTACAAGTACCTAATTAATTAATGTTAATTATTATTAAACTCACGTAGAGGTAACATAGTTAACGTTTTTTAACCAATTTAATGATCATCATTATCAATATCTAAAATGTTAACTTTAAATCCATTAATAATACGTATCACATTAATTTATCGTTGCCCAAGCGAACGAACGTATCTTTTATTCATAACTAAATATATTTTTTTATTGTAATATATTTTATGTAAAAAATGTGTATGTAGAAGTGTTAAATTTTCACTGTTTCTTTTTAAATATTTTTATTATTTACTGTTTCAGTACCTACTTAATTTTTTATGGCCAAAATAAGGTATGTAAGTGTCTGTAAGAATAATATTTTTTGATGTTGCTTTTCAAAGAGCCCTAGGACTAACCCTCACGCCATTTTCTCGCAGGGGTAAGCAGATAGGGTAGAACGCCACATTCTTCTGTTTTGGCATACAACTTTTGCCTCGACCACTTTCATACGTCTTCTCTTATGGGCTCTTCAGATGTTGAAACAATTTGATATTTGGTTTATGTAGTTATGCTAGGTATTTCGCAGATGCCCCCTGTTCCTGCTGGCTGTATATTATATCAATTTCATTACACATATGTGAGATATATTCATATAGTGTATCATTTTCACCCCAATTGTTTTAAAATATCCTGCTGCCGCACGGTGATCAATTTTGAGCATTCAGGTGGAAATTAGTTTTTATGAACTTTACACAAGTAGAAAATGATATTTTATATTAGATAATACCTAGTTATGGTTGTAAGTGTACCTTTAGAGTATTTTATTCTATAGTTAGTGATATACGACACCTGAGATATATTTCATCCAATTGACAAACATATATTGTGTTAATTATATTTTTTCTGTGAATAGTTAAACAAATACAAAAAACCAGTAAAGCATATATTTACTAAACATAATTTTTACAAAGGAGTATTGACAATAAATTAAATCACAAAATAAAATAAAACAATAAAAATTAAAATTCAATTATTATTAAAGTCTAAAGTAGCGTCATAAAATCTCCTTTTGGAATCTGTTATTATTGGAATATTTAATAACGATAAAACACATTTGGGAAGAATGTTTGCTTTTTTAACGGGAGTTTCCTAATAGTTGAAAATATGGGATCTGAAGAAATCAATAAAATATTAAGCAAATCATCATTGGTGTTAAGTCTAGAAATTTATCGAGTATTGTGCTCTCTCTATGTTTTCTATATTCTTTGTGCCTCGCCTCTTGAGCATCTTCTGATAACTAGCCTATAGGGAGTATCATTGTTTCAATAACATTAGTACCATGAATACGAATCTTATGGATATACGGGCATAAAGTACCGCTCATACAGGCAGTCTCGAAGGCTAAGTTTTTGAATGATGCAGAATCAGTAGCATAACCACATGATTACTCTTTAACAAATATGATTTATGTCATTTTTCTCAATAAGAAATTCAAAAATATTTTTAATGCACGTAGCCGACGTTGCTTTTGAAATACGTCGCGTCCTTTTTATGAACAGTTCAATAAGTTCTCGTCAGTACTTTTCGGCTCTCTGCAAAAAATTCATATCTTTATAATATGCAAAAATATGCAAATGTTACTAAATACATTATTTAGTGCAAGGTTGGTGCTATGAATTAAAATTAGTGTCGACGAAAAAATAGATATGTTTGTTTTTTTTTTAAGTCCGTTAAGTTTCGTGTAAAACCACGGAAAAAATACTTTTGTGACAGCATATTTCATTGTGTCAAAGACATAATAAAGATATTTTAAATATTATTTATGTTAAATGTTAAAAATATATCCTACCTTCCACAATATTTTCCGTATTTTCTATAAATATTTTCACACTTTTCGTAATATGTTTGCTAAAGCACAAATTCGCGACTACACTCTACGCTGTTTTGAACAGTTCTGACTGAAATCACGACACGTCAGAGTGTGCAAGCACTTTATACTGTTGTCAAATCTTTGCGATACTCCATTTATTTTTTTCATAAATAATTTTCGTTTAATATAACATGTATTTTGTTAAATAAATAGATTTTAAATTTTTTCACGACCCTAAAATTAATCCTCGTTTCCAACTAACGTTCATATAAATTGATCAACAATAACGCTAACCACAACAACGCTAGCTAATGTTTTCCACTCATATTGTGCACTCCGCGAAAACACATAATTCTTTCAGGGACTCACAAACTATTATAGTACTCAATTTTAATTCCACTTCTTGTATGCCACCTAGTGAATAAGTAATAGTAAATAAGTTTTTCTTTTCTAGCAGTAAGTTGTCTTGTAAGATAATAATTTCTCTGTGTAAAGCGCCCTTGAGGTGAGTATTTCGCGAAAACGGCGCTATACAAATTATCCAATTATTATTATTATTATTATTATTATTATTGATCACCGTGTTCCGGAATAAAACTTGGAAGTAAGCCCTAGAATCCTTAGTGCGTATCCACTACCCTCGAGGCACGCTGAGAGTAACACTAAAGGTGGATTACGTCATTATTTCAATAACTATTCGTACAAAACCTGTTCGACAATATTTAAATTGGTGACTGCATACTAGTTTCGTACTCCACACACTATTTAACACGTGCAAATAGATTTGTTGAACGGTCACACACCAAACGATTTTAAAAGATGTAAATATTTCAAATCAGAGCCGTGTAACGCCGGGGCCCACTCCGCATCTGCTCGCCCCTCCGAGGACATGGTGTGATGGTCAGCACGCGAATGATACGATTGAGTTCACTCGCATATACACATTGTGTAAGCGCATTAGTGCAAATGAATGCACCTCTCCATGGTAATTATACCCTCCGGTACCCATGTACTTGGGCGAGCACGCTGCAGGTTACCCTGTGCCTTATGCATTCCCTTGCGAACAAGCAAATATAATTATTACGCCCTTGACGTGAACTCTACATTATAGCTTATTACTAAAAGTAGTCGCCGTGATCTCTTAAACCTTTTGAACAATATATCCAAAAATTAAATCAACCAACTTGTGCGTAATATCCATGACCCATGATCCAACTATGATATATGGGGTATAAAAGCAAAGATAGCAATATCCAAAATATTTAAAAAATGTTTCGATTGCAGTCATCGAAGATAACTTATTTAAATTGTACTGAATTCTAGATTTCATATATCTATCTTTTCCAAAAACATGTTTCCTATAAAAGTACACTACATTATAAATTAGTGATCATCAATGATTGCATGTTTTTGATGTTGCTGCCTTTTCTTTTGTGCCCCACATATAACCTTTAAAAAAAAAAAGATAATCTAAATATATCAAAATCAGACGCGGTATTGTGGCCAGCTAAGCTGCTCTCACCAATCTGACAAAGTTGTGATTTGAGGATTGTTTCGGATTACTTGATTTTTAACTTTTCACCAAGTTTTTTTTGGACATAACTGTTCATTTTTCCGTGTTACCAATACCGGAAACATCAACCGCGAAGCAGCCATTACAGCCGCCTACGGGGCCTATCGATGCCATCCGATTGCTTTTTAATACTCAGTGGCGTGCAGTGGGTATAAACTTAGGTTATGCTGTGACCGACTATATACCTATATTAAAAATATATATATACGCATATACCTATAAAGGTATATATACTTTAATTTTTTTTTAACTCTATATAATGAACTATTTTGAGTATCTTCAAGCGAGCTGAGTATATCAAGCAGCTTGTACTATAAAAGAAGTATTGTATACAATGTTTCCTAAATAAATAAATATTTTATATATAGGTAGATAATACGGCAAAAAATTTCAATATATTTCGAAGACGATTTTTATATAATTAAATCGGGAACAATACTAATTTCAGATATACGTTTCTTTTCACAAAAATAAATCAAACATTTTATGATATCATCGATGGCAATGCATCATAAATAATTATTATATGTTATGACATGACAGATGGTATTTACATTCACCATAGAAAAGACAAATAGAATTTACACCGAAAGTTTTGGGTGGAATTTGCAAAAAATAATATTTCTGCAATGACGTGCGCGTAGTTCTCACCTGGCATACGACCTTTCGAAGAAGCACGCTAAATTTAGTTGTCTATTACACAAAACTCGCAGCATTAAAAATACACGGTTCAGTACGAGTTTTTTCTCGACTTGAATATATCTGTAGAACAAATTTGTTGGAGGAGATAACTTCTGGCTAGAATTTGAAATCGGAAAATAAACAGATACGTCACGTTAAACAGAAACGTCAGAAATAAAACTTCTAGCCGTTGGACAAATTACGGCTAGAATTTTAAATCAACTTTTTCTCAAGATAAGGATTATTTAATTAATATTTGTTTCCCAGAATCTTTACTAATGCACAGCTTTTTTGCTTGTACGCGCTGCACGCCACTGTTACTACTATATGACCATACACAGGTATTATTATTTTGATAGGATTCACACGGGCCTTCATGATGTGTTTGACAGCAATTCAAAGTCATTTTAAACGTAGAGGAAACAAAGTGATTTTTTTCACCTAATTTAATTATCATCATGAATAATCTCTAAAACATAACGACGCATCCTCAATAATACAATTTAATTAATGTGCATAATGCAGAGCCAATTACTAACCAGCTAGAGATGTTACATTCGCATATGTATAGGTTCAATAATCATATAAAAACGTAGTTTTTATATGATTATTGAATAATAATTAATAATCATATAAAAACTACGTTTTTATATGATTAATGAACTATTTTTATTTTTATTATTTTCCACTATTGTAAATAAAGTGTTCACCAGTAATGAGGCAAGCAGACATTTGAGAGTATAATATGCAGTATGTTTAAAAAAAATTATGACTATTTGGGGAGAAAAATTTCTGGGAATAAAATTCATAGAAGTCAATATATATTGAATTGCATTGTCGATTATATAATATGTACCCCCTATAATGGATGGATGCCGTTATTTTCTGTCAAATTTTAACTGTGAAAGCATTACAAACATTTTTTTAAATAAATACATTCCCGTGGAGCTCCTCCTTCGTGACTGAGACGCAACATTCCTCGGTGCACGTGTTTTCGAGACAATTCTATTGTTGTTATTTTCCAAATAATCATATGATCTAGAAGATCATATCCTTATTTGGAAATAAAATATATACAATGTACCTATTATCTCTAATATCTTGTTTTGTATACTAATGTTTTTATTTTGTGCACTAATTGCATACTAAGAATATCTAGGGTTATTAATTATTAATAACTTGTTTGTGGTCTGTGGTGGAATTAGATGAATTAGATGATAGAGGAAAGAGAGGTGGTGGTAGCAATGTCGCGAGGGAGCCGCACCGCACCGGCGCACGCCCAACCGTGTAATTTCATTTTTTAGCCGTGAATTTGAACGAAATTACGGACAGATAGAAAGACAACGAAAGTATTATGTTTGATCGCTCTTAAGATTCTCAAAGTATAATAAATAACATCCTTGACACGGCTGAAAATAAAAACTCTAAATTCTTTTGAATATGTTAGAGATGAGTATATGTGCGGTTACTATAATTAGTTTAGTAAACCATTCAATAATTAATTTGGGGAACATCGGGAAGACTTAAATAAAAAATATAAACATTAGGCTTAATAAGTTAATACATATTTGAAGAATTCGTTATGAAAGTATTTACGTGTATATAAACATAATATCATACTTTATATTTATGATCATAAAGCATTCACTTTCGATTTTAAATTTAAGTAGTTCACCTCCGATATGTCTTTATTCAGTATTCATAGCTAACACATACATAAATATGTTGTAAATGAAGTGAAATATGCGTCTTTCCTTTGCTGTATTCGTTCTGTATTAATGAGGTTTGCATCAGCATGAAGGTAAGGTTATAATGCGAGACGCGTGCTCTTTTTTTAGATAAAAAAAAAAACAGAAAATAATCGACGCAAATATCTGTTAGTGACGATCACAAGGCTTTCTGCGTCAAAAGATAGCTTTAGGACATAAGGTTTTGTTCATTATTAATTTTTTGTAAATTATTAACTTTTACTAACTATTATTAACATTTTGTAAATACTTTTATATAATACTGTACTTAAATGAAATAATAACTTAACATTTCGTTAGATGGGAGGGTGGAACCCTGCATTCTTCTGTTGCCATTTTCAAACATTTTGTCATACAGGAAGTCGATTGTTTAACCATTTCACCGTACCAACTTCCAATTAATAATAATAATAATAATGGATAATTTCTATAGCGCAATTTTCTTAATATCACCTCAAGGGCGCTTTACACTAGCATCGTTTGGTCCGACACTAGTATTTAATTTGATGGAAAAGATTTTACAAAAAGGTGCGTTTCAAGTCTTTTTTAAAAACTGTTTCTGATGCACTGTTCCGTATTACGGAGGGAAGAGATTTCCACGCCTTTGGGCCTGCCACCGCAAACGCCCGTTAACTAAACTTAGTCTTCTGGTTGTGGATGGTCGGTTCTACAACCCTTCCTGCAGCTGAAGTACTGGCTTACCTCAGAGTTTGGCATCTACTATTTAATTCGTCTGGGATGCAGAGTTCTTGAAGATATAGAAGCGCCATATTATGTGTCGCCTTGTACATTAACCAACACAACTTAAACTCGACTCTGAGGAAAACGAAGGCAATGTAGTTCACGCAAAAGGGATGTTATGTGCGAGAATTTTGATGCTCCGTATACTATTCTTGCTGCCGCATTAAGACTTGACTGCAGTCTATCCAGCTGGAATTTTGGAAGTCCAGCATAAATGCTATTACAGTAGTCAAACAAACGGTTTGTTTGACGGCAGTACGGCAGTTGATGAAAATTTTGCTTTAGTATCACCATGAACAGATTTTAGAGCTTTCCATAATTTTTTTGTATTTTTTTGCTCTTTTCTTATCTCGGAGCACCAATATATCGACTGTCTGGTTAGACTTTGACTTTGGTTGGCTTTGACTGTCTGGTTAAACTGTATTTCTTCTGCTCTTCAAGCCAGGTTTTTCTATCAGTCTCCAAGTGAGTTCGTTTGAATACTCGTTCTAACCGTCTCATTAGCTTCTTTCCTTCCCGACATTCTTCATCGAACCAACACTTGGACCCATGAGTTCTCCTAACTTTCGTGGTAAATGGAACATGTTTTTTCAAGGAGATGTGACAATGTGGTGTTGTATATATCAACAAGTTGATTTATATCTTTTTGGTGTCCGTCAGGATCAGAACCAATCAGAGACGCATTTACATCGGTTCGAAATTGTTCTATGTCTAATTTTCTCCAAGGCCTCGATTTTATAGTCTGGTATGGCGGAATACGTTTATTGAAAGTAATATTGCAGCGAACAAGACGGTGATCTGAATGTCCAATATCAATTACTTCAGCAGTTATTGGTGTTTCACTGTTACAACTTATAAAACTGTAAAATTAAAGTCACTTAGTAAACTATATAAATATTGACAAGCTTTATCGGATGGACGATTGAATCTGATATTAAAATCACCCTATATTATCACTGTCTCTGTTCGAACAGAAACTCATTCCAATAAGGATTTGATTTCTGAGAAAAAAGTTGGTGAAGTTGGTTGTGAGCCAGGCCTATAAAGCGTTAAAATAGTTAAACTATCACCAGCAGAGGCTATTCTGCATCCAAGACCTTCAAAGGTCTTATTAATAGTAAATAATAACCTTTATTACTTTATAATAAATAATAAATTAGTAATAATAATAAATAATAAATAAGTAATAAAGGTATATTTATTTTTGTTAAACTAAATTCTCGTTGCGCAATGACAGCAATGCCTCCATGATTTGTCCATGCGATGTTATCCGTTTTAATCCCTGATGGTTTTCTAGCCTCTTCAACTACATTAAATCCTTTTGTACGCAGGTGTTTAATTACATTGGATTCGTGATCTTCATGCCAGGTCTCCGTTACCGCCAGAAGTTGTATTTTTCAGTCTGAGAATAGTTCGTAAATATCATCTGTTTTGTTTCTAATGGAGCGAGCATTCCATGTCGCCAGTGAAACACTCTTCGATTTTGAATTGATGTTTCTTTGAACTTTAACTTTGATAATATTTCGTTTTGATAAATGTACGCCTTGATTTCGTGGTTGGACTTGAGTACTGGCATCTGATTTCGCTGTTTGAGATGTAGGTACAGGAGGACTTAAGGGTGTTCTCTGATTAACCTTCCGACCACGGCGGCAACCTCTGTACCTCGATTTACTCTTTTGATGACCAATGTTGTGAAATTGTATTATTTTCAATGTGGTAGCATCAATAAAAGTACAATCGTAATCAATCAATTAATGTATTTAATAATAATATTAATTATATATAAGATCAAACATACTAATTTTTGTCTGTCCATCTGTACGTTTGTCTGTCTGTCTATCTATCTGTTTGTCCGTAACTTTGTGGAACGGCCGTAATTTCGTTAGAATTCACGGTTCAAAAACAAATTAAGCCGCCGGAGATGAGGCTTGAACCCCGGGCCAGCAAACCCGAACCGGCAGCCTAACGCGTAATGCTACCGCCGCCTCTCCATGTTCCGTCTTTTTTGACGGATTACAGCTAGTTAATATAATTATAATCTTAATATTTCACTATAGTATGTGTTAGAGGTATAAAAGCGAAGGCAGCAATATCCAAAAAAATTAATAGAATGTTTTGAATGCAGTCACCGAGGATTATTAATGTACTGAATTCTATACTTTGTGTATCTACCCCTCCCAAAATCATGTTTCCTTTAAATTTATAGAAAATCTCGAATTCTGTAGGTATATTGTAAATTGGTAATCCTCGATGACCGCATTCAATCTTTTTTGGATATAGCTGACTTAGCTTTTATATCCCTCATTTAATGTTTTATCAGAATTTTAAAAATATAATATGTATATAAAAGAGAAAAAGCTTTATGAGTATTACATGATATAAAGATACGTAATCGTAGATTTTAAATAACTATAGGATAAGAATTAAATATATATGAATAGAAGCGAGAATATTACAATCATGAATTAAAAATAAAAATAAAAATATTATATTATAAAATAAGAATATTACATCACTTCATTGTAATTTTAAAGTATATTATCGGATATGCACGTAACATTACTATAATGAGATCATTAGTAAATAAAGAAATACATTTTTTTGCAATTCAGGTGACCAATATTTTACATATTACTTTCTGTTTATGTCGACAGATGGGAAAGTAAACATGGTTTATAATTTTAATCATTTCAAGCGTGTTTTTTACAAAGCTCATAATAGTACGTCACGGTGTGTAGAGCTGAGGAATACCCCCAGGACCCTTATATTGCGAACAAGATCCTGGTCACCTACGCACGACACCATTAATACCATAAATGTTTACATAGTACCTGTGTAAGTACTGTATTCACAAAGAACGGAATCAACAAACTCTACACATCATTTAAATAAAGGTAATATACGTGTTGATCGAAAATGAGGAGTTCAGAAGCAAAACCTACGAACCAATAATTGAAGAAATTGAGATAAAGGTATTTGTAACAGATTTTGTTACCATAGCGGATAATTTAATATTGATATGCTTTATTCATAAGATTGAAATGCTTCAAAAACATACAAACACGTTTACAAGAACAAAACTATTATACCCAGTTATTATTTTATTGTGTAATTTTATATAAAACAATATAAACAAGCAAATGATCAACATATGCGTTTATACGGTTTTTTTACGTAATCGTAATCGATTTTTTAACATCACCCATGTAATAGCCAAATATTAAACACGTTGTTTTAAAGTTTGAAACAAATTTTCGAATTGCTTGTTCTTCAGCTGTTTCTGAGGCTCTAATGATCAAATCATGTCGAAAGAGATTTAATAATGTATAGTCATCTACTTTACGTAAATGTTGAAAGTTTCAGAGCTCTAGCTAGTCAAGAAGTTGGTGAAAAATCAATTACAAGATTCCTCCACACACACAAAAGACAAAAAGAGTTATAAAATAATTTATAAACATATCTAATTACGAACATTTTTTTCAACAATTTTTAGACTTTTACTGTCTCTTTCTCATTTCGTATTATTGTTTTCAAAATAATAAGTTTTATTATACTAACTCGATTCATGCAATATTTTTTGCATTTCATGCATCAATAAAGTTTATTAATATTTGTTAATAGAATAAATTTATTATTTTATTTCAATTGTTTTATATTTTAATTATTTTTATGTGTTTTATAATTATTTTTTATGCACATTTTTTATTATTATTGATTTTTTATTATTGATGCCGAGCAAAGCCGGGGATCAAAGCTAGAAATTGATGAAAGTAGCTCAATAGTGTACATTCTCGTGTACAATTGATACAATTATAATAATAACAACACTGGAAAATTTATATCGTGCCGTTTTCATAAAAATTTAATTTCACTCTTATAAATGTTGCCACATTCCAAATTATAATATAATTATTAAATAGTATTCCAATCCTGGTCACCCAGTATAGACCTCCCGCGAATTGAAAATAAATGTTTGTAGGTGGATACCTGTCAAAATCTAAATTGAGATGTTGGCGAGGGTCGCTCCGCGCTGACTGCACACAGGTGTCGCAGGTGGAAACATCGCGGGCTAATTCACCGGCCACAAATACTTGGGATGCTGCCAAACGAATAGCTCCGTTTCGTCGAAAAAGAAGTCCTTTTTGTGATGTGTGGCATTTTTAGCCAAATTAAATACAACCTTTTTCAGGGTTGTATTTAATTTGGTTTAATTATATTTAATCAACGAGTAATATGTTCTGAATAAATATGCTACACTCGTATATCTGAGAAGGAAAATGGAGCCATACAGAAAAATGGGCAACTTAGAATCAGATAGAACCGTGACATTTGTTAGATGAACCAGACATCGCCGTGGCTCCCCTGAAGACCGCTCGACTGCGCCGGACCGGACCAAGAACGTCTCCTCCGAGGTAACCACATATGGCACTCTTCCAGCAACCCACGACGCGACCACAGGGAAGACCTCGAAGAAGATGCGGCTATAACACAGTAGAATCCAGAATCTCGTTAATTCGTAATTCGAGGAACCCAAAAATATTTCGAATTATGCGGAACCCCATTAATTTGAAATTCTAGGTCCAAAAAAAATCCTGATGCGATTGCGAAATTCACCAATAATCATAAAACTCATGAAAAAAGCCATTCATTTTGTCTAAACCGTCTGCATTTTTGCGTATTTCAATAAATCATTCCGAAAACGCGATATTTGATGATGATGTACTTGTTGTTCCCAGTTGCGAAAAAATCGAAATATTTTTTGTGTTTTGTCAAATTTCGACGATATGTTCTGAAGAACCAAAAAAGACCAACCTGATCGATTTTAATGCTGTGCGTAAGCCCACTTTAATATATGGTTACTAAGTATGTATTCTTATACACGGATAGTCAGTCTGCCAAAAAAATTTTAGAAATACATCTGATTTTTGTTGTCAAGCTCGGAAGGCTTTTTCGTTCCACTCCTAATTCTGACCTGATGCACACTCCCACCTCCAGTTACTCTCTATAAACTCTTTCTGTCGCTGGGTAACACTGTTTCGTAAAATATAGGTATGTTTATATATCGCACGTAAGTAAGTACTTCGCTATAATTGTTTCGCGCACACACATATTGGTAACTCCATCGACACGGCTTATCGCTAATCTCGCGCCGGTAGAAATGTCAAAATAAAACTCTCGCGCTGCGGCGTAGTCCTGCAATTTATACCCAAACGTTGTTTTTTTTTAACTTCCTAGATTATTCTATTCCTTTCTAGTGTTTAGGAGAAAGTTTCTGTCGCATCTAGGTTGTTCCAGGCGTTTCCCGAATATTTTAGATAACTCTAGATTGGTGGTGCTGTGACATATTACAAGGAATTCGGCAGCATACTATTTTTTCTGCTTTCCATTTCATAACAATATTAAACATGCTTCCCAAGAACACAAATTATTCACACAATGACAGTTTAATTAAATAAATTAATTAAAACGTTTTCGATGCTTACTGCATCATCTTCAGTAATATACTAACTTAAGACTAGAAGACATTTTATCTACTACATAGGGGCGGGAGTTGTCAGGAGTGGGGGAGGGGCAGGCGGAAAGTGAAAGTGGTTGCTGGGAGGGGCTAGTATGGTAAGAAGGGGGGATGTAATAAGAAGAGGATGCAGTAAGCATCGAAAACGTTTTAATTTATTTATTTAATTAAACTGTCATTGTGTGAAGTAAACAACGTTGTGTTCTATTCATAGTTATTTACAATGAACTTCCACAAAGTTAATCACGAAAATTTCGAAATATTATTACAAATTATTCCATTTACTCCATACATTCAGCACTTCGCACGTTGTTAATAATAATGGATATTTATAATTGGGATTAAAATTTAAAGGATTTTTACAATATGTTTAGAAATTTATAAAAAATATTTCAGAATGCCGCTGATATGATCATAACGATGTTGCGCTTGTTTTTTGCACTGTCTGTACAAAACATGTGGATCGCCTTTGATATTATTTTATCTTTGTTGAGGCGAATTCGAAGATCGTGTCGGCTTCTTCATTGAGAGCCGACCATCAATGGAGGTCGTGGCTGCTTCAGGACAGGGTTAGTCAACATTCATCTACAGTTTTAACTTAATTTTTTTTTGTAGACGACCACATTGTAATTAATTATTTTTAATTAATAATTTTTGATTAAAAATATGTTTTATTTTAACTTTGTAATACAGACACAGTATGGGTAATTAATTATTACTACAGTTGCGAGAGGAGCAGTCCCTCCCATCATCAGTATAGATAATAACTAACTTAAATACAAAATTGATCATTCTAATCGGGTAGGTCAGGGGGCGCGCGGGGGGTGGGGGGGGGGTATTTTTTTGACAAAAAACTCTAGGATTGGTGATGAGGACTGAAATGTGATATTATTTTTATGTGTGTATTTAAAAGTCGAATTTAATTATCCATCCTCTAAGAGAACCGAGTGGAGTAGTTTCAATTTGTGACTATCGAAAGAATGTTTAGTATTAATTATATGATTGGAAAATTCGGAGAAGTTGTTATTTTTTAGGCAACGGCGATGTTCTTTTATTCGTGTATTTAAGTTTCTCTAAAGTATTAATTAATAACTCGCATTGTGTGTGTATTACAAAGTTGAAATAAAACATAATTTGGATTATAATGTTACACTACGAAGTAACTGCCAAATCTTTGATAATAGTGAATATTAATAATTCTTTATGTTAAAATCAGCATAGTAGGTATAGCTAACATGTTAGATCATAATATTTTTATGTGAGAGGTACCGGTATCGACGCCAGTGCCTCAAAATATATTTTGAAATAAAAGTGAAAATGAAACACCAGGTTATTGTGTGCAAAAATATTACGAAATTTTCCAATGCAAATGATTAGTTCCATAGAGAAGCTCTGAAAATACATATTCTCTATTTAAAAATATATTCTTACATAAAGTAAAAACTATGAAATAATCATAGTATTTCATGGAGGACAAATTCCAATCCTATGAAATACACCACTGTACCTACCCCTGCTGGGAAACAGCATGAAGGTTAGTTAGTTAGTAGTATTTCATAATTTTCGACTCATTTGATGAATGAAAGAAAGAAGAATGAAGAAGAAGAAAAAATGATCATATTTTCGATAAAAAATTTGGTTTTATCTATTTTATATGCAAATAGTGTTGGTTTTCATTTGAATAATTTTAAATTTTGAGAATGAAATAAACCATACAACCTAACAAAATATCATAAATTACCTACTTAATTTGACCACCAGTCATATTTCAAAATATTTCCAATAATATCCGATCTTGAAGAGCATTATCGAATATTTTTTTATATTTATACAATCTTGTAATAGAATTATATTAAAAAAATATGTGAAAAAAAAAAAAAAATTCTTTTCAGTCTGATGGAGGGTATTATGTTTTTCGAATCTGGTTAGTTTTTATAAACAAATTTAAGTGGTTAAAACAAAGTAAATTAAAAGAAAAGTTGTAGGTAGTTTTGAATCAGTGAAGACAGTAACCTTTACTGCTGATAGATTTGACAGGCCTGGCACATAGAGCATTGAGCCGGTGTTGAAAGATCGTCCACCATGATCCACGAAGCCTCCGTGACCTTCAGTTGCTTGAGAATTTAAACTCCCAAGGTTACCAAGGTTAGATGCTCTGCATCCGAGGGATGTTGACGTGGCTCTGGACCACCAGTCCATGTATTATTGGAGTGTGGTAACCCTTACAATGCTATTTTCTGGATAATTTGCATAATATTTAATCTTACACTGATTTATATTTCCCGGCGTCGCGTCGGCCGGATTTAACGTCACTACTGACATACATTATATGAGAATCATCCAAAAATTTCGCGAATCTTCTAGAATCCTTCTAGTTCCATTTATTTCAATACTTTCTCTACCTATATTATTAAGAGGTCTGTAGACAAACTTCAAGAGTTTTATATCATTTAGTAGCTTAACTATTTATTTGTTACATATTTTAATGTGAACGGTGTTGCATTTTTCTGACTAACGATACATATATGCAGGTATATATATATATATATATATATGTATATACATATTTTTTAATATCCATGTATCTATCTAGTATATCTATTTTCAATGACGATAACATGGGTCTATCAAAATATAAATTTCCCTTACGTTCTGACCATTTACGAAGATTTGAGAAAATAAATAATTTTTAACAAATTTAATATCAGAATAATAATCTTTCTTTTTTCTGGCTTTGCATGCCTCAAAATATTTAATGATCTGTACTGTATATGTAACGATATGTTTGTGATATTCATATAATTGTAGTTTTTAGTACTCAGTTCTCTAGTCCTTTTGTTTGACATAGCTTTCAATAATAAATAAGAAAACATTGTCAAAAATCATCAAATATTGCTTTAAAAATACTGCAATCAGGTACCGCTCTCCTTGTTTGGCCTCTTCCACGCGCAGCCACCGAGCAGAAATAAGTACAAACAGCGTCCGTGATAACCTGTGAACTAATTGTATTTATCGCTTCATTTGATTTGGTCCCCCGCGACATGTGGCCCGGCGTAACACGAGCCCGGCCGGCGGGCCCTGTGTGTCACTGAAGACCTCCGGCCCGCAACACGCGACCGCCCCCCTCTAACCCGAACCGCGGAGGCCCCGCGAGCAACCCATTTTCGCGGAGGTTGTTCGTCTTGTTCCTACCCTATTTGAACTGACAATAAATCAGATGGCTTGCGATCGGTGTACTTGGCAGCAACTTCCCATGCTATATCTAAAATTATAATGAATGTTTTATATAAATCAAGATTTCAAAAAAACATATAAGATCTTACATAAGTACCTACTTAAAAATTTGAAACCAAACTGGTACATTGTATTAACTCCGAAACATCAATTACATTTCAAATATATTAATTAATTGAAAAAATCAAATTTTCAAAGAACATTTTTTAAATAAAAACCATCTCTCTTTTCAGAAAAGAATTATTTTATTGATATTTAGAACGCTGTAAAGTAGGTAGATAATTATTGATAACTAGCTAAAACCCGTAAAAAATGACGTAATTTTACTATATATTTGGCGAGTTAAGGCTGTGAGAACAGCGCCATCTAGCGTAGCGTCTTATAACTGCGCCTTGTAAGTAGCGTTGGTGACGGACATTGTTACATAGAGAATTGTGTATTTTTCATAGAAACTCTTATGTACTCGTGTATACGTAAATGATATATTCAATAAATATTTTTTACGAAATAGATATATGGATTCCAAGGAGATAACTGAAATAATGTTAATGTTGCTTAGTACAAATGGGTTGGTCTAATTTACAACTTTATTGGTATACTAGCTGTATCCCGTCAAAAATGACGGTACTTTTACATACCGGTTCCTAAAGAATAATTATTAACTTATTTATAGCCGACACTTATGAAATAGTACCTAATAACGACTTTAATCAAAATATTTTTTTAATATTTCCCCTACCGGCAGTTAAATTTAAACCCTGGCGATTGTTCTGGGTGGAATATGAAAAGATTCGCGTCTTTGCCAAGCCCTAGTATACATTTATGGTATCTTTTAGGCGGGCCACGGAGAGGCGGCGATAGGAAAATTCGTCGAGCGGCCGGTTCGAGTCTGTTGGCCCTGGGTTCCAGCTCCGTTTAATTTGGTCTTTTAGCCGTGAATTCGAAAGAAATTACGGACATTACGGATAACGAAATTATTGTGTTTGATTTACGAGGGTGAGTTGTTGATCTCTTCTTAAGTCTTTAAGATTTAGCGGCTTTATGACTGCCTTTTACGTGAGTTTCAGGACACGTCTCGAAACAAGTCTTATCGTATATGAACAAAAAGACATTTACTTTAATTTTATTATGTTGACAAAAAAAAAAACATATTAATAAGACTACAATCACATTTGTTCATATATTTTAAAAAGTTATATTTGAAGTAAAAATATTTAAAATTATGTTATGCATTTAGTCTGCTTCACATTGTTGTATTTTTTGGTTTATTTTATTGTATTTTATTTTCTTGACATGTAATATTTACCTGTTTAACACTCTCTCGCTTTATTATTTTTTTTCAGTAGTTTCGAGAGATTTTGAATCCAGTCGAATATAATATAACCTTTTTCTATTTATTAAATTAGATTTATCATATTCGGTGTTCCAGCATCCAAACTTTATTATTCCTGACAGTCCACTAAAAAGACTCCGGTGGTAAGTCAGCGTCGGGTTAGGATACGGGATATGTATTGGTGGAGCGGAATTATTCACCGCCGATAACGATATAAAATTACAAAAAGGCTTATTTCGATATTCTTTATACAATATTAACTCGAGTATCAAATTTGTCTTCGGGCTGACCAGGTATCCAAAATCATCTGGTCAATATGTGGCGTCTTACCGTTTGAAGGAGACACATTTTTACATCCAATAAAATGGAGATAAGCTATAATTTGGTAATGAAACTTTTAATTTATTAAAAAGTGAAAACAATATATTTTATTTATTTTATTAAAAATATTTTTTTGATGCTCTTAAACAAAGCGAGCGATATAATTTTTTTTGATAATACTGCCCAAATATTAAAAAAATAAAATCACTTAAACAATGGGCGATAATCTTTATTGCGTTATTTTAATAGTTGGGCCGCATTAGGCTAAGCCCTACGGGCGGCTGTCGTGTTCGCTAGTGGCGTGATTGTGATCGGTATTGGTTCTCGCCTATTGAAATGGCAATGGGCGGGTCATGTCGCCAGTAAGAAACTAAGAGACGGGCACCTGGAATGACGGAGACCGTGGAATAAAAAGAGAGAAATAAGTCGGCCTCAAAAAAGGTCGGTCGACGATATTATCCCAATCGCTGGATGGGAGGGGTAAGAAAAGGCCAAAAAAGAGAGGAGTGGAAAAAAAAGAAAAGGCCTTCATCCTGCAGTGTGAAGAAGATAAAAAAGATTGTCTCTCGCGCGTGGACTGCTGCTACGCCCCGGGGTGACTATGGTGGCCGCATCGCAGCCAATTGTAGCCGCTGTGCGACAATTGGCGTCTGAAGTCGGCTTTCGCCGATGGCTTGCTGCTAGGCCGAGTGAGTGGCATTATATATAATTTAGATAAAAGTCGTAATTAATATTATTATTTTAAATGTTTCCGAAATACACAAACAAACTTTCAAAATCAGTAATCAATTGTAAAATTAATACTCTTTGTCAGATTTTGAAATCTGCCTCTTGCATTTATACTTGAATAGTACATTTTCTTAAAAATATTAAAACAATTTCTTTAGAGCAATAGGATATATATATCATACATCAATATTTTCTAAAAAAAATGACATATAATGCGCACAATGTATACATAAAAAACATAAAAATAGCTATCTGCACTGTTCTCTATTCATATTTCTGCAACTTGCATTCCTCCTCTCAAATTCTCCGACTTTTATTTCTCCATTCACGCTGTTAAAAAATTATTGCGTCAGAACGTTCACTTTAACTTCTAAATCTTAATTTAAAAATCAATATTCACGACTACTGACCAATATTAGGTCCGATCATTTTCATTTTAATTCATTTGCGTATATTGTCGAAACATTTGATTTGTTTGAGTTTGACATATCATCTTTAACTAGAAATTAATATGCACCACAGTTATTGACAGTTGCTCAAATTCTAAAATTCTAAAAGTCCTATCAAAAATTTACTTGCCAGAATTTTTTTAATTTAAGAATATAAACATATCGACGTTTTCTTTCATTAAATGTTATTTTTGAAGTAACTCGAATATTAAATAATATATTTAATATTTACACATTAAATTATATGCAAATGTTTTTTTAAATAATCTGTAAATAACCTACACTTCGTTTCTTCAAAAACTCATAGGATTTGGTTATTTTTTTAAACTGGCAATGGGAGAATAACGCACCAATCGATGTGTGTTTAGCACCATCTTAATATAGATAACTAATTTATTATTTTCTCTGTATTTATTAACTAATCAGGCTAATATCGTAATAATACCATTTCAAGAATAATCGGTTACAATAATATGTCTACAGGACTTCACCACCATAAATAAAATTGTAAATATTATGTAAATAAATATAATGATGCCTATAAAATGTATCTGTAAAAATAATAAAATTATCTGTTTAAACGGATTCATTAAATATTGTTTGTAAAATTGGAAAAAAATATATAAAAATATATATAATAAAACTATAAAATATTTAATTTATAACATTGTATTTATTTTTTTAAATATTTGTAAAAAAAATTACATGCACACGTTAATTGTTTTGGTTTACATTTTTATATTTACGTCAAGTGCTTACATAAGGCACATTACTGCCTTAAGGTACAGATACACATGCTTCTTTACTGGCATGCTAATGAGCATGCCACTAATAAGCATGCCCTAACAACTGTACACACTTGCTCATTACTGGCATGCTTATTAGTGGCATGCTCATAAATAAGCATGCCCAAAGCTAACAATCAAACACACATTCTTATTAGTGGCATGCTCTTGTCATAGAATAGAGACGCTCTTGTTCAAAATGGAAACTTTGCAAACTGAAATAGAAAATTCAAGTGAACCAATAAATCAAAAAAGTTCCCGAGTTTCCAACCGCACATTTTTGATTTTAGTTTATATAATTTTTATTGTAAGATTTGAATCATTCATGCCTATTAATAAAGTTTCGTAAACATTATTTCTCACTATATTATTTTTACACAACGGTGACCGAGTATTCCACAGACATTCGTGATTCCTATAATAAGTCACGAAAAGTAATGTTTTATCATCTCCCCAACGCGCCATATTTGTTTCATCTGTCGCGGACTGAGAAGATCGCATCGATAATACTAGCCGCGAAGCCCGCGAATGACATAAGCATGCTCATAAATAAGCAAGTCTGTTCACACATGCTCCAAAGATACCCCTTCTCTATGGTGAATGACAGTGGCATGCTTATAAATCAACCGGCGGTTGATTTTTGAGCATGCCACTAGGTGGCATGCTCATTTCTAGCAATGTGCGTACACACATGCCACTAATAAGCATGCCACTGTCAAAGTCGATACTGCGCATGCTCACGTGCCACTAAAGAAGCATGTGTATCAGACGCTTTATATCATAATGGTATAAAATTCTTAGCGGTGGAGTGTTTGGGTGCGTGCTTATAAATATGTTTAGAGGTAGAATCGTTTATATTCGAGTTCAACTTTTTGATATATACATTTAATTACAAGATATATACATACACACAAAAATACATGTAAATATAGGATAATACGTTGCAAACCTCTCGAGAATCTAGAATACAAATTCATAACAAATAAAAGTAACAAGCAAAGTAAAAATAAGTAAAATATGATAACATAAATTAAACACAGTTTGTAGGCGAGACATAAAGCCATTTGTATTCTTATATGTGGAAAACAGTTGTATATCTCCTCAAACAGGAGCATTAAGGTACAGATACACATGCTTCTTTACTGGCATGCTAATGAGCATGCCACTAATAAGCATGCCCTAACAACTGTACACACTTGCTCATTACTGACATGCTCATAAATAAGCATGCCCAAAGCTAACAATCAAACATACATGCTTATTAGTGGCATGCTCTTGTCATAGAATAGAGGCGCTCTTGTTCAAAATGGAAACTTTGCAAACTGAAATAGAAAATTCAAGTGAACCAATAAATCAAAAAAGTTCCCGAGTTTCCATCCGCACATTTTTGATTATAGTTTATATAATTTTTATTGTAAGATTTGAATCATTCATGCCTATTAATAAAGTTTCGTAAACATTATTTCTCACTATATTATTTTTACACAACGGTGACCGAGTATTCCACAGACATTCGTGATTCCTATAATAAGTCACGAAAAGTAATGTTTTATCATCTCCCCAACGCGCCATATTTGTTTCATCTGTCGCGGACTGAGAAGATCGCATCGATAATACTAGCCGCGAAGCCCGCGAATGACATAAGCATGCTCATAAATAAGCAAGTCTGTTCACACATGCTCCAAAGATACCCCTTCTCTATGGTGAATGACAGTGGCATGCTTATAAATCAACCGGCGGTTGATTTTTGAGCATGCCACTAGGTGGCATGCTCATTTCTAGCAATGTGCGTACACACATGCCACTAATAAGCATGCCACTGTCAAAGTCGATACTGCGCATGCTCACGTGCCACTAAAGAAGCATGTGTATCAGACGCTTTATATCATAATGGTATAAAATTCTTAGCGGTGGAGTGTTTGGGTGCGTGCTTATAAATATGTTTAGAGGTAGAATCGTTTATATTCGAGTTCAACTTTTTGATATATACATTTAATTACAAGATATATACATACACACAAAAATACATGTAAATATAGGATAATACGTTGCAAACCTCTCGAGAATCTAGAATACAAATTCATAACAAATAAAAGTAACAAGCAAAGTAAAAATAAGTAAAATATGATAACATAAATTAAACACAGTTTGTAGGCGAGACATAAAGCCATTTGTGTTCTTATATGTGGAAAACAGTTGTATATCTCCTCAAACAGGAGCATTAAGGTACAGATACACATGCTTCTTTACTGGCATGCTAATGAGCATGCCACTAATAAGCATGCCCTAACAACTGTACACACTTGCTCATTACTGACATGCTCATAAATAAGCATGCCCAAAGCTAACAATCAAACATACATGCTTATTAGTGGCATGCTCTTGTCATAGAATAGAGGCGCTCTTGTTCAAAATGGAAACTTTGCAAACTGAAATAGAAAATTCAAGTGAACCAATAAATCAAAAAAGTTCCCGAGTTTCCATCCGCACATTTTTGATTTTAGTTTATATAATTTTTATTGTAAGATTTGAATCATTCATGCCTATTAATAAAGTTTCGTAAACATTATTTCTCACTATATTATTTTTACACAACGGTGACCGAGTATTCCGCAGACATTCGTGATTCCTATAATAAGTCACGAAAAGTAATGTTTGAGAAGATCGCATCAATAATACTATCCGCGAAGCCCGCGAATGACATAAGCATGCTCATAAATAAGCAAGTCTGTTCACACATGCTCCAAAGATACCCCTTCTCTATGGTGAATGACAGTGGCATGCTCATTTCTAGCAATGTGCGTACACACATGCCACTAATAAGCATGCCACTGTCAAAATCGATACTGCGCATGCTCACGTGCCACTAAAGAAGCATGTGTATCAGACGCCTTAAGCTTCATTAGGGGCAGTAATTACATGTAATCATATTATATATTATAGTTCTATGCTTTTTTACAATAATAAAAAAATTATTGTAGTTGAATAGTTCACGTAAAATAGATATATATTAATGTGACAACAAAAAATTGCTTTAATTATTTTAAACCTAACCCGGACAAAAAGAGTAAATTATTCATTGCCGAATAATTTAGAATCTTTGGCTTAAAAACCGGCATGTTGGACACCGCGCTAATTAATTTCGACCTAAGCCGACTTTAAAGAAATAAATTGCAACTGCAGGCGACAGATGCGCTGTTGATTTCGCTTTGTTTCTTTTATTTTCTGAGTAAAGAGTCCATGGTTTATTTTTATGATCTCGTCGCGGTTCTGTGTCAATTGCGCTGACATCCGCTGTAAAACAATTAAAGCAACACTGTCTTTGGGTCAAAGCAGCGCGCGAAATAACGATACGTCTGGGGAGTTTATCTCTTGGAATGTGCGAGACATAATGTCCACATTCATATAAAACCGAATTTTTTTTTACTCCTCCTGGCAAAATTTCCCGAAATCCTCCGATTTTCACATTTCCCACCCTACGAGCGTCCCGGAAACTTCAGCTATCAAATGATCGCAGATCAAAGATGTAGGTAGCTTTAAGCTCATACCATCATCATCACTAGCCGTTTTCAATTAGATTAGAGTCTCTTCGAGAGTCTTCCACTTTTCTCTGTTTATTTTTATACCCGCAGAATTTGACGACTTCGTTAGTCCAGCAGGGTTTGTCCACAGTATGACTCGTCCAGTGCGTCCTCCAAGCAACGTAGCCTGCCTATTGCCATTTAATTTTATAGGATGTTTTTTAGAGGCATAAAACCTTAAAATTAAATAAAATACAAAGTAATCCTGGTAATAGCCATGTTATTGACTTTATTTGAAAGACTACGATACCACGATTTTCTAAATAATTTAGCACATTTTTCCAGAGTTGTTCTGGTATAAGCTATTCAAAGTATAAAATCGCAAATCAAAATGAGCACAATTCAGCTGTCAGGTGTCAAATACTTATATTACCAATTCTAAAAACAAACCAAAAAACACCCTATATGTCAACTTCTCTTGTCTATTCTCTTTTCCACGCGCTTCTTTTTCTTTGTCTTCATGTAACTCTCAATATTTACATCTTTCCATACCTCATTGTGTTACTTAAATAACATTACATTTAGGTACGATAGAAAAATATATATACATCTTATATGTTCGATGTAGTTACCTACAGAATATTTTATAAACTTTTCCTTAGCTAAATACAAACTATTTACAGATATATTCTCAAGATTCAATATTGCTATTTTGATTAAGGAACAATTGGTTTTTAATAAATAAATAAACACGCCTAATGAGTGCACGGATATTGCATTATTTTTGTCGGATATCATCAAAGGGGTTTTTTCTTTAATACTCGCTTCCTGATTGGTTCACGAATGCATCATTATCTCTTATCGTTTTCACAATGAAATGCTTACTTTCACTCAACTGAGAGCAATCTCCCCCACCGCCTCCAGCGATTGCAGACGACTCGTTTTCTGGCAATCACGATACTGGTCGATAAACCTACTGGGCAGACAGACGGTTCACTCTACTCTTCACCGAGTGAAGCTTATGATTCTGGAACCCTAGCTCATTAATTGGTCATTATTGTATCGATTTCTCAGCCAAAATTGCAACCACGGGATCTGATGAAACTGGGATCCCGTGAGCTGTTCTGGTATCAGAAATTACTCAATTAGACATTAATCCATAAACAAAAAATATAATTAATGTAAGATAAGTTATGAACAGAAAAATCTTAGACACAAACATAAAGTACATGATTATGCGAATCACACTAACGATAATAATTATAATGTTAACAAATAATGTGAATGCGAATAAATAATACATTCAAATCAATAAGAAATCAACATTAATGATGGTTCGAGCCCCATTTCA